>JANIPN010558516.1:0-29293 GCA_027478595.1 Erythroxylum anguifugum
AGTAGGAGGGACAGATTGCCATTGCAGTAAGGCTGAGGCTGCTCACGTATTAGCCTTGCCTCGTTTCTCCAGTTGGTATAATTGAAAAAAGAAATCAGGAAGTCGGCATCGGCGGCCACGGCAGGATCATCGGATGGTTGGAGCTCGAATGGAACCCTTTGCGCTGCCACCAGTGAAAGTGAATTCGCGATGGCGAGGGTGGTGATTGGAGTTCGTGAAACCACTTTTCGAACTCGGCTCGCGGTATCGTGTATAATTTGTCTTGTTATAGGGCAGGTGGAGTGCTCTGTAGACTTGTTCCTGTCCATCAAGCCTATTTCGACGCTCGACAAGACAGCTCTTGATGACAACGCTGAAAGGAAATTGGCGAAGCAACGAGGATTACATGGGCCTATTCAAGTTTCATTCAACAGAAGAGACACATCGTACAGACCCAAGGCTGGGGTTCGGGGTAATAATGTACGGCAAGCAGCAGTTGTGCTCTCCATCAAGCACCTCCCCACTACGCCACGAAACCATCCTCGTCCGATAATAGAGGGCGAGTCAAATCTTATCGCGCACGAGCATAGATCATCGCACTATGCCCATAAATGCACCTACAACGGCACCAGTGCGATTAATTAAGCAAGTGGTCCGTTAGTTTAAGCCATGAAGTCCACTAAAAAACCTTTGGACGATCTCAGCCGGGCTTTTAGTCGCAGCAATCTCTCGGTGTTCGAGCTTAAGCCTTCTAGCGATGGACACCTTACCCGATCAGCTGCGGACCTTCCTCTTCCAGCCCCTGAGGCGTAAGAAAATAGCGGCGGGCCCGACGAAGCTGAGATTTTCCCACCGCTAAGCTATTTTCAAAATTTAATAGATCTCCGTCAGCCTTTCGATTCGTCGATTGCGAAAACGTGTTTTCTATCTGCGGCTCTGCAGCAGCAGGGAGATTAGTTAATCACATGGACGCTTGTAAACACAGCTGGAGGGACAGTAAGTGGGGCTACAAGGACTGTTGCACTTGAGGCGTGTCATTAAAATCATCAATTTTGGAGTTCTAAAATAAATATTTATTTGTATAGGAGTTTAAACAAAACCTGATATTTCCCCCGCACTGAAATTTATGGTTTTTATTGTAAGCGCAGCCAATCGTCTCGCTGACTCCAACAAGCAAAGGTGAGAGAGTCAATCCCGTATTCGATCGTATTCTTGTGAAGGCGCAGCGCAAGATTGTGCGTAGGCCTATAGTACGAGCATACGTTGAGGTACTTTTTGACTGACTACCATGGATATCTACCTAGGTAGTAATTTGAAAATGAGGCACGCTAACGCTAACGTATAGTATCGGATCTGCTGTGATCACAGCTTCATAGGTGTACTGCGGACATGGAAACAATTTTTTGGTAAATTGATGGAACTCCGTAAGAGCACATACGCCGCAAGATTAACAGTAATAGATAAATAAATAATACTTATTATTTCTTAATTAAAACCCCGAAGCGGGTCAGCAGCGGCCGGAATAGGGGGCAGGCTCGTGACGGTCGGAGATATCCTCACAGAGATCTGATCAAATTGCGAAATTAGGTAAGCTGTTACTGCTAGTTTTTATACCAGCTTCTTTTGCGTACGATATTTTTAATTTGGGAGAAAACTTTCTTCCAGGAAACAACGAGTTCTGGATATTCTTCTCCATTGCAGTTCCATTATCCATTGCAATGATGATAGTGTACGTGTTGTGGGTACGCTGGTCAACCATCACAACGCATCGTCTCGCAGAGAGCCCCTTCGATGGGCATCAGTGATATAGGACGCGGGACTATATTCCGTGACGGAGGACCATCTCACTGTTAAGTAGTTTTCAGTATTGTTTTTTAATTTGTGATAATGCACGAACACTTAAGTACCCGCTCCTGCCGCCTAAACCGACCCTTCACCTCGTACAATCATCAGCCTTACACCGCCCGCATTAGCGACTCCCGAGTACTAACCGAACATGGAGACCGATTACAGAAGAACTCATGCAAGGAAACCATTAGTGCAAGAAAATAGGACTTATTACCGCCTATTAATCAAAAAAGCCAAGCCTTCATCAACAAAGCCTTATTTTTAGCAATTCCCCGTTCCTCAAACCCGAAGCACCGCAAAGCAATCCTAAAATTGACGGGTCAGATCTTCGTTGATGTGACGGTCTGAGGTGAGAATACAAGCCTTAAAGATTGTGGGTTACATTCAAGGCGAGATGTAGGTTACATTCAAGGCGAAATGTGGAATGTGATTCGTTGTGATGTGGCTGAGCCTGTGAGCTACTTTGCGCACTGACCCTATCAAGCTTAAACTATCCATATTGTCCGATCGTAAGGGGGCCCATCTGCATGTGAGTCTTCCTGAAATGACCTATAAGCACACTTTATCAAAGACCCTTTGTACACATACGTAAATGGCGCTTGCACGGCTCGGTGTAGCCCCTGGGTTGGCTGATGTGAACCTTTACCCCGCTTTTTTACCTCGCATAAAGTCCATTGATCCCAGATTTCTTCAGCCACTACAGCCCTGTATCCTCCCTACGCCTAACGAATACAATCAACTGTGGTAACTAGAGTCGAATAAAGATAATGTCGCTAGAAAAAGAAGAAGAGACGTGCTTCGATTGCGGACAAGTAAAACGGAGGGATAACTTTGCATACAAGGAGAAGATTGTGATTAACCCTGCTCGAGTAGCACTGAGAGACAAAATGCAAACTTGGTTTTGTTTATCACGACCCAAAGAGAAACAGCCCATTCGATACCGCTTCCGCTGTGTCGATCCGAATACGGGGAAATGTCCAGCTAGACCCTCACCAATTAAAGAAAAAAGAAATCAGACATACGCTACACCATCATCCATTGTGTTGCCCCAACTGCACAACCAAGTGACAAGCAACCGAACAACGGTACAGCCTTACTCCAGGTCACATCAAGTGCCAAGCAACCGAACAACGCTACAGCCTGACTCCTGGTCACATCAAGTGCCCTACAATCTGCATAAAAAAGTCGAAGTTTCTCGGCGGCAAAATTCACGTTATGGACAACTGGATTCAACTGCCACAGTTGATCCTCACGAAAGACTCCGTCAGCGACAAGCACGAGTTAAAAAGGCATGGGCCGGCTGGGACGACGATGTCGCTCGCATAATTGATGAATTACCAGAGAATAGGCGGCCTCGTAACGATGCCTGGCCATCTACGAGTGCATTTCGTCCGCAAGCCTCGAGGGTGATCCCCGTTGGTTCAACAGCTGTATCTGTTGATATTTAGTTTTTTGCACCACTATTGTTATATTGAATACATCCTTGTCGTTTATCTACTAGTGTTTGGACGCTGGACCACCAGGAGAAAACGAATGAATTCTTATTGGAGGAGATAATTTATCCGACCTCGGACATTTAACTAATATAAAATAATAGAGAAATTGATTGACTAAATCCTACTGTGTAGCGGAAGCAAAATTGTACTATTCTAACCCTAATCTTTGCTGAGTTTTTCTATGATTATTCCTAATACGCAACGATACGCCGCCTTCGCCCTCATCACAAATCTAGAAATTCTATTCGCTATTTCGTGTCCGCCATATCACTTACCAGCCCAGCACTGACTTAATCGCGGATGCCAGCGCGGTGGCCCCAGCGGCATGCGTGGCAGCGCTGGGATGGAACCCGCAACCTGTCGGCCCTGTCTGGTAGGGCCAATCAATAAGATGGGCTTTGCAACCGATCTGCTCGACAGCTTGCTTGAGTGCGTTGGTCTGGGTCAACTTTCTTGTGCCATTGAGCATAGGTGAGGTCATAAGGAAGAACTGGGCATTAGAGTAGTGGCCTTGAATGGTCTGCACGAAATTCACCGTCGCAGTAGTGTATTCAGTAACGTTGACAGCGGGTCTCGCACTGAAGTCATTGGTGCCAAGATTTATGACCACAGCGGCCGGGTTCCAGGCTGGGGGAAAATCGTAGCTATTATCGGGATCGTTTGCACCGTAGCGTGTCCATAGCTCTGGCATCACCGTCGTGCTATCGTTGTAGTAGTTGCGCACAATGCCTTTGCCACCCCACGCCACGATATGGTAGTCGGCTCCCAGGGAGTCTGCAGCCAGCGCTCCAAAAGTTTTGGCATTGTTTTCGATTGCAGCCGTGTTGTTGCACGGATCTACCCCGTCGATTCCATACCCAACCGTGATGGAGTCGCCAATAACCTCGATCTGTCGAGCCGGTGCAGCGTCTGATATTATGTCTCCGCTATTGGCTGTCACTTCGCCCAAGAATATTGATCCAAGCATGGCGTCGTTCCTCTTGCGCAACATCACGTGGTGCTTCCCATCTGCTAACTGCGGTGTCGAGATCGCATTGCCGCTTACATTGGAGATGACAATCGGTGGCCCGTTGTCAATGACCAGGTTGACACTATTCGAACCAGTCACTGATTTCAGCCCGATGGTAGCGGATGTGCCTAAAAACGTGAATGAAAGGCCTGTACCAGGCCATGAGAGCTCTAGCGTCAATGGGTTGACTCGTCCTAGATATCGCACACCAATGGGAGCACGGTCAACCACCAAGCTGGTAGCAACAGCGCAGAGGCCAAGCAGTAGCAATATCTTCATGTTTTCTCGGATTAAATCCGCTGGATCGTAGATTTGATGGTACTGGATGTGGTCGGATAGTGAAATACTTGTTGAGAAATCGTAACTCTTGATATCCCAGAGCTTCCACGGACTGTCTTATATGTACACACTCGCTATGGTCGTCGGTAGCATACTTTGGTTAATACATCTAATTCTGTTCGTCCACTGCGCCTATATTAATTAATCTCAGGTTGTACTCGCTAGCTAGTATCCGATCCATGATGCTAAGCCCTGGTTTCGTCCGCTGTGCCTTGCCAACACCCCCAACAAGTCCCCTGCAGATCTCCAATTTCAACTGGAAACGGACAAAGAACTGTGAGGTGCATATGGACTAATGCATTTTGTGGCTTTGCTCGGCAGGACTTTACCGAACACATGATTGTTACTATTATTATTTTTATCAAGGAGAAAGTTATAGGTTTGCCGCTCTCAGCATAATATTGCGTAGCGCTTGGTACGAACACGCGTATGAAAACTTAGCGTAGCCGCCGATACGCGTATTTATATATAAAACTTCTGCGTCTTTAACCGCTTTCAGCAAAATATACGCAACGTTTCGTACGAACACGCGTGAAATTTACTGTCCGGGATCACACACAAGGGATAGTATGCAGTATGGTATGGTGTAATAGAATACTGTAGCAAGGAACTGGCTACTGGAGATGCGCAGCTATGTGCGCGTAGAGCTCAACCCTGAGGGCTTGGCAAGCGTGGCTGGCGGAGGCTACATAGGGACCAGTGGCCGGAGGAGCCATGACACTTAGCGTAGACGCCGGTACGCGTATTTGTATGTGGGGCTCCTGCGCTCCTCAGTATAGGATTATGGCTATGTTCTTCGGGGCTGTATAGGCTGTTTACAAAATATCAACTTTCGTTTAGTCTATATAAAACCACGACCTTGGATTCATGTAAGAGTGAGAAATAGTCCGTCATTGTAGGTCCCAATACGGCCTGCACGCGTGAAGATCACCAGTGTTACGTCTGCATAAATATTTAATTGTTCCGGTGTAGAAGCCCCAATTATGACGTCGAGCTGACTCATTGGTAGCTCACACAGACCATGCAAGTTAATTATCTTGCTCGCGGGCAGGGGAGGGCATAATTGGTGACTTCAAAGAAGATTTCGTATTCAGGAACTCGAATATAAAACCCTCAAAACTTTCCACCTCCCTCAATCATTTCTCAGTTAATATTCATAAACATACATCTCCAAACAAGCAAATGAAATCTATATTCACCGCATACTTTCTCAATTAAAAGTCTAAGTATTTTGCTTTCAACTCGAGCCCAGCCCAACCTAACTCGGTCTCTACTGAGAAAAGTCTTACCACCTATTACTGATATGAAGTTTTCTTTGTTTGTCGCCACTATTAACTTATCATCTCTCGCCATTGCATTTGCTACGACTACCTCTTCTAATGTAGACCATGTGTTGGAAGTTCTCAGCAGGCATCAAGTCCTCTGCACCGATCGTAAAGATGGTATGAAGTAATACTGCGGGGTGTATTGTACCGATCCCGAACCTTGCTAAAGGGAGATGCATACATCATAGTTTAGTCATGCTATTAGGGGATGGAAGGAAGCGGAAGCACTTATGACCTTGATTAGGAAAAGACAGCTTAAATTCAAGACCGTTCTATCTTTCCTGTCCTTTCGCTTTTGGTTCCCAATCCTCCGATTCAATATACATGCCTTATCTTAGTCTTTGAAACGAATGAAACCTTAATCACAAAACACACTAATACCCTGATGGTTGTCAAGGGTGCTGCAGCCCTAAACAACGCTAAGGAAACGTACGTTGAGAATGAACAGTTTCACCTTCGAATTTCAGGACCAGGAAATTTTCACATGCTTCCTTTTCTTCAAAGAATGCACTCTACTTCTCCAAAGACCGATTACAGAATAGTGGATTCATTGACATGTAGAAGTCATCTCCACCTCAGTATTGCTCTTTCAGTTAGTTTATAGCGCAAAACTTTTGTCTGAGCTTGAAAAAAAATGTATGATCTTTTCAAGAGTATGACAGGAAGAACTTTGAATATGGTGACTTTTGAATCCTAGCGAGCACACTAAAGGGCATTCTGTAGCTATCATAGTTCGTGTGATGCCTTTAACTGTATTAGAAACTGAAAATTTATCATTGGTCGGTCGGGGTCGGTCGGTAGCAGATTTTTGCATGACGTAGCAGCATCCACGCTACTGCTAAACGGCTATGATACAGCATTGATGCGAGATGTCTATTTTTCATTTAGCAACCTTCAGAAAAAAACAAACCTTCCAGCCGATTAAGTAGGGACGGCCAGGGTCGTCAAGATGTCAGGAAAATTCAAGCAGTCCCAGCACCCCGGCTCGTCTAGGGAGGAGATTGAGAACGAACCAGACTGGTTTTCTCGACACACACACCGTGTTGGATTTTATAATCATGAACACAGACTTCCAGGTCTTACCAATGATAGCGATTCACACACTGGATATTCTAATGAAGACTTCGAAGAGGCCATTCGGAACCACCAAATTTTGAAAAGAAGAGAAGCAAACAAGGATCTTGTCAATTTCCAGGATGTAATGAAAAGTCAGCCCGTATGTTATATATCATGAGATGATTGAACACAACGTTAAAGAACTTAGGACTTTCACCTGCATAAACAGGGATTATTCCCCGCTGGCTGGCGTTTTGTCGTAGACACAACTGAAGATTTCATCAAATCAGAAGAGGATTGGCCCGCCAATATCAAAGCTCGGCAAAAAAAAGAAGAAGCAGAAGCTAAAGCTAAGGAGAAAGATAATCAAGAACCTATCGATGATGAAGAACAGTGGCGACGCGAGAACGCCGACCAGTCTAACAAACACAGCGATGCATACGCTGTCAGCGAGGAGAGCCACTCTACAGAAGATACTGAACAGTCTAAATCCGACAACTCTACAAACGAGAAATCTGAGTACGAGACACTACGCGAGAAATACACTCCGCAGGAGATTGCTCTTCTCCGCTGTCTTCAACACGAAAGAGATTATATCACAAAACTCGGTGAAAATGATGGCACGAGTCTCTCTCCAGTCGCAAAACTTTCCAGAGATGAAGTTGTCGCCATAGATACTGCTGATGCGGGCACGCCTGATAATTGGATTCCCCGTAGCGGCGACCTTATGCGACTAACAGGCCAACATCCGATGAACGGTGAGCCAAAGCTAACGAGACTATTCAACGCCGGTCTGATTACCCCAAACTGGTTACACTACACAAGGAATCACGGATCTGTCCCACGGCTATTTTGGAAGACTCACAAGGTCGATATAGAGCATGGGGCATTGACGCTGAGTATGGACGAGCTTAAGGCGAAGTTCGAGGCAGTGAATATTGCAGTAGCACTAGCTTGTGACGGAAATCGGAGAGGAGAGCTTAATCTAATAAAGAAGAGCAAAGGATTCAGTTGGGGTCCCGGAGCGGTATCTTGTGCGTACTGGAAAGGTGCCAAGCTGGCGGATGTGTTGAGCTTAGCCGGGGTGACCAAGTCCAAGCCAGGCCAGAGAAGGTGGGTGAATTTTGAAGGCAGTGATGTACTAAGCGAAGGGAGTTATTCGACTTGCATTCCCCTGGAGCATGCACTTGATCCAGCAAACGATGTGTTGCTTGCGTATGAGATGAATGATAACCCTCTACCACCGGACCATGGATATCCGGTACGTGTTTTAATCCCCGGATGGGTGGGAGGTAGAAGCGTGAAGTGGGTGAAGAGGATATGGACAAGTGATATAGAAAATGACTCTCATTACCACATTTGGGACAATCGAGTACTACCTTCATTCATTACAGAGAAGGATGGTAACTTTGCAGAGACTATGTTCAATCACCCGAGTACGCTTTGCAACGAGCAAAATCTTAACTCGATTATTGTATACCCGGAAGAAGGTGAAGTGCTATCACTCGGGCAAGCAGAGCTCCAAAAAACTTATAGAATATCGGGAATCGCCTACGACGGGAGTGGTCATGAAGTACAACGAGTAGAGATCTCTCTGGATGAAGGCGAGACCTGGCTCTACTGTTTCAGGACATTTCCAGACCAACCAATCAGGCATGGTAACAAGTACTGGACCTGGGTTCATTGGCATATTGATGTTGACGTGGCATTCCTGTTCAGAGCCAAATCAATTGCTGTAAGGTGCTTTAATGTCTTCAAAAATACCCAGCCTAAATACGGATCGTGGAACACAATGGGTATGATGAACAAGTAAGACTATAATGCCATTATGGTTGGCTTTACTGATTTTAACAGTGGCTGGTATGCTCTGAAAGCAGAATTGACCGACCACAAATCTCTTGTTTGGCACCATCCATTCGATCCGGTTGAGAATAACGGATGGATGAGATCTTCAATAGAGAATCAACTTGCCGCAGCAAAGAATGATTCCGGGGTACCAGATAAACAGTTTACGAGACAAGAAGTCGAGAAGCATTGTAGAAAGGAAGATTGCTGGATTGTAATAAATAACAACGTTTACGACGCCACTGCTGTTCTCAAGTGGCACCCAGGCGGAGCATCGAGCATCCTTGCCTACGCCGGAAGATTGACAGCCGAGACCACTTCATCCTTTGAGAGTGTACACGATGATTATGCACACAAGAAGCTGCAGGAATGCGTGCTTGGAAGGCTTACTGAGAAAGCAGGGAAGTTCATTAAGGAATCCGAGAAGAAGATCGCAAAAGAGATCGCCAAGCAGGACCAGGAAGGTGATATGTATATGCGGAAGGATCGTTGGCTTCCTGTGACACTGAAGCAAAGGGAGAAAGTCTCTGACGACACCTATGTCTATACATTTGAGTTGCCTAATGGCAAGACGAAGCTTGGGATTGAGACATGTCAACATATTCAATTTGGCATTCACATGGCTGATAAAATGGTCGTCAGGTAGGTTTGGGAATATTTACAGCTTGATTAAGCGCCATTTCCAGTTCAGAACCACACTACCGTAGCCATAACTCTTAGGAAAGCTTCTATCTGTCACTACTTTTGTCTCTTGTTAAGGTTTCAACTATATCTGATTTTTTTATAGGTCGTACACTCCAACATCGCCTGTCCTTGAACCAGATAAACATGGAAGGTTTAAACTTACGATCAAAACCTACTATCCTAATGATGATCAACCGGGAGGAGCCTTCTCTAATCTTCTTCTCTACTTGCCCATCGGGGAGCGTGTCGAAATCAAGGGTCCGACAGGGGAAATTGTATACAACGGCGAAGGGAAATTCACGATTGAAGGTAGGAAGCTCACATTCAACAAAGTGAACCTTGTCCTTGGAGGAAGCGGTGTTACACCAGGATATCAACTTCTCGCACATATTTGTAATGTTGCAAAGGACAAAACGCAGGTTCGTATTATTGATGCAAACAAGTCCGAAGGAGATATCCTTTTAAAAGAGGAGCTGCGGGAGTTCGAGGACGAACACGGTGGGCAAATCCACATTACACATATATTGAGCCATCCAGGTGATAGCTGGAACGGGCAAACAGGTCATATCGATGCAGCTTTGATCCAAAAAGTTTGCTTTCCACCAGAGGAGAACACTGCGACATTTCTCTGCGGACCACCGGCAATGATACAAAAGGCAGCGTTGCCAGCACTGACGGATTGGGGGTTTAAGGAAGAAGAGAATATGTGGGGATTTTAGTGATATCGATTCGAAACCATAATTTGTTGCTTTAAGTAGAAACATGCAAGTAGGTTCAACGTAAACCTTTGTTTAAAGTGGCCAACTAAATACTTCCATGAAACATAGGCTATAGATAGAGTGCTGATGTCAATGTTGAAATTCGTGGACTACACAACGCTAATCATCGGCTTTCTGACTGACATTTTCCGCAGCATCGTGCTCACCACTCTCTATTCTTTTGCTGACATGATACTGAGCTTGCTGTTTATCTTCTTCAGAAGGAAAGTCTCTCAGCCAATCTCTTAGCCGATCTATCGGAGCAGTCAAAAGTTTAGCCAAATTTTCAAAGAAATACTCCGTTGGAACAGCTGGATGGCTCCGGCTTGGGACGATATTTTTCGTTCTTTCAAAATTTTGTGCGATTGCCTCGCTCTCCTCATTTGGAAGTAATTTCTCAAATCGAGGCATATCTTCCTGGCGTTCGTGTTCTATGTGATGCTGAAAATCCTAACAGTAATTAGTTAATAATGAATGGACATTATTTGTTAACTAAATATAAAATTACAACGATTCTTACTATATTATGCACAGCTCTTTACTTTATTTATATTCTCAGGGCAGATTTTTTTTTAATTTCCGTAGAATTTGCTGTACGAATAGACATGATCCTTTTGTTCTAATATCGCGACCTTGTTCTATTTTAGATGCATACAAAAAGAAGCCAGGGCCGAATTAATAACACTTCCGCAACTGGACCTCTCCCGTTTACTATTAAAGTAATCTGCAGCTGCAGCAGTAAACCTATGTTTTATTTGCGCCAATACCACGCTGCAAAAATCACCGCAACTGGCACAGCAGCCATAAATGATGTCCTGGCGGCTGCTTTGATTGCAGTTATCCACCAAAATCGTCGGAACAAACTGATACTGAAAGCAAGCTCATTCACATGTGGATAGGACTCTTCTGGTATGTCGTTAATTCCGATGTGCTTACACAACGGCTCCCAACCTTGCTTGGGGTGGAATTCGAGGAGTTTTTCGGGCGGGACCTTTGATCGGATAAAAGCGTAATGGTTGCGGTATACTTGACGTAAACGTTCATCGGAGTTATACCAGTCACCACCAGTCCAGTGGTTCCAAACCAAAGTGATGAGGGTTATATACGGTTCCATAATGATCTACATTTCGCTTTTGCGTCAGTACACCTCTAGGCAGGCTAATGAAACTGTATCGAGAGGGGGACGGTTAGATTTGGTAATATAAAGAATGTTGGTTCTAGACATTAGTTCGTTTCTTACTTTGTCATGTGAAGCAATGTAAGTCCAATTCCACCCGAGAAGAGTATTGAATAACCCTTTTACTGAGCGGAGCCATGAGTCTTCATCTCGAATAGTGATGAGGACTTTGGCATCGGGATAGTACTCCATCAGCTCCTCCGCAAACAATATGCATGGGATGTCCGTAATAGCCTTCAAGTCGCGTGTGTGCCGGTTAGCTATCGATGAGTGAATGAATGAATGAATGGATGGAGACGGGCTTAAGGGGACTTCGAAATGAGAAACTTACACCGTAGTTGCCCAGTAGCTTGTCAAACTCGTCTTTGCCATACTTGTCGCCGTCGCCATGGAGCTTTGCGCATAGCGCCTCATTCCACAAGTCGTAAGTACCGGGGGCAGTAAAGTAAATCTCGCCGCAATGATAGGATTTGATTCCAAGTTTATTCAGCGCTGTATACATAGCTATGGTTCCTCAGTTGGTTAGAACCCTGATAACCATCCGAATTGGATTATAAGGGGGCTCGTACAATATGTGCCAGTGCGAGATAGCCCAAAACACAGGAGCTCCATCTCCCTCGTACGAGGGGTTGCCGGGACGGCATCTATCAAGCGTTTGCCCACCGGTGGCATCGTTCGACAAGTCAATCGACCACAGCTAGATTCCGAGATTGTGGGAGATGGGTATACTTCCGTGATGAAACAAAACTTCACGAGGTCTAGGACAATGACAGTTTTGCAATATCGATATCGGAGGGGGATTTGTGTCTGGGATAGGAGCTGATTGAGGGTATGGGAAAAGCAAGCTCGTCTCTCCGTTTACACGCTTCGAAAAGTAAATTGGAAGTTTGGAAATGCCAAGTAAATGCGTAATAATTGGTCTCACCAGCTGAAACTGTGCCGCACTCGAGGTGCTCATTGGAATCATGTGAGCTCGAAGTAGGCGCAAATTGATGACGGGTTAGCACGGATCCTTCATGATTCAAAAGAAGCGACTGGACCGTCCATCGGGGGGGGGCTTACACCCCTCAGACCCATCAGTTTTGCGGAAGGAATTCCCCCATCACCCCTCAGAACAATATTTCGTTAAAACGCGCGAATCGCATCGCGCACCACGTATCGCACCGCGCATTTTCACGTACTAAAATATATACTTAGGATATGCATATCTGTAATATATATATGTGTGTGTGTGTGTGTGTGTGTGCGCGTGTGTGTGTGTGCGTATGTGCGTAGGTGCGTGCACGTAGGAAGCAACCGTGGAGAGGTAATAACATACGCAAAATAAAGCTCGTTCAAGGCCGTATTAATGAAATAGGAAAGTTATGGCAAGTATTACGCATGAACTGCGTGCATATCGAACGCAGGGGTTATCGGGAGAATTTTTGGTATACAAGGGTGATCGGTAATTCCTTCCAGCCTTGCGTGCATCGTTTACAGGACATGGAAAAAAAGAATTAGAGGTTTCAACGGTCATGCGCCCAGTTCCTAAATGCGGTAAAAAATGACGAATACTTATAGCAAAATACTATCATCTGTAATGACTTCTCAAGGCCTTTTGACGCTACCAATAGGTATCCAGGCTCCTGTGCTCGTGTCTTCGGTGATATAGGATCTACGGTCCTCTTCACTAGACTATTAAACTCGGGGTACAGATCCCTTTGGTTCTCAGGAATTACATATATAGAGATCTAAACAGGATCATCGCAACGAAGTCTTCGGAATGCCATGTTAGTTTCAAGATAAAATTTACTATAATAACTTTAAGTCCAACAACATTTGCAAGGCCTGGTACGTAACAGGACATTATAGTATATAAATGTGCTGCAATGAAAATAAACATATTTAGGTAGACGAGATCATAGGCGCGATACAAGAGCTTTAGATTGAGCCGTATAAAAATACTATATCATTTTTGCGGTTCGGACGATTCACAGTATTTTGCACGGCGTCTTAGTAAAAATACCACGCTCCTAGTAGTTTGTTAAATGGTACAGATAGTCTAAGTGACCCCAGACAAATCAAACCACAGTACGATCCATTGGGATATCTTGATTTGATTTATTAATCCATTTTCTTGCGTCATCCTTCACAAGGTGAACCCCGGACACCGCAGTGCTTGAGGACGTGCCTCCAGAGACAGCCCTAGATGCTGCGTAGGGCTTTAAGCCGGAACCTCCGCCCCTTTCGGATGAACCCATTCGTTTGATTGGACCAAGTATAATCTCGCTTCGAGGTAGAATCGGTCGAAGGACAGGTATACATGCGCAAATGATGCTAACATTCAACTGGGCTGTGACCCACCGTCCACTAGTGGGGTTGATGTTGTGTTGAATTCTCTCGCCGACGAAAGTTTCGTTGCGTCCCTGGAATGTCTTTCAACATTTGGTCGCTTCATTCAGATAGGACTTCTGTCCAAAGGAATTATTCCAGTTTCAGATATAGCACCGAATGCGGTGTTTGCGACTATGGAGATGTCGAAAATCTTTTTCCAATCTCCCGAGATAATTGGAAACCTTTTGAAGCGAACGGTCGAACTTTTTGAAAACAAAATCATTTCTACTTCCTATCCTCTGACTATCTTCCATAGGAGGGAGGTAGTTCATGCTTTCAAGTCCTTGAAGAGTGGCCAATCTTCGGGGAAATTCGTTGTTGAGATGAATGATTTTATAGACGCAAATATGACTATTATCTTACATACTATTTATAACTGCTAACGTCTCGTCTAGGAATTTTCGCGACCGTACTTTTTCAAGCCTGACTCGACATATTTAATTGCGGGCGGGCTAGGAGGTATTGGCCGCAGCATATGCCGTTGGATGATAAGTCGTGGAGCAAAGCATTTTATTCTACCCTCTCGATCCGCTATTAGTAGCGAAGATACCCAAAGTTTTATCGACGATATGGTTCGTAGTGGAATCACTTTAAGAACACCTGCTTGCGATATATCCGACTTTGCAGCTCTCAAATCAGTCATCGATCAGTGTGCCCATGATATGCCACCCATCAAAGGCTGTATTCACTCGGCTCTCGCCGTACATGTAAATACTTATGTGTTTCCTCAAAGATAGCTTATGCTGATGGCTTCTATAGGAAAATCCGTTCAAGGAGATGACTTTGAAGGGATTCAATATTCCGATTCGGGCAAAGGTGCAAGGATCTTGGAATCTGCATTCCCTGTTGGCCAAAGATATGGATTTCTTTATTTTCCTCTCCTCATCCGCTGGATTAGGGGGTGGCTTCTCTCAGAGCAGCTACGCGTGCGCAAGTATATATCAAGACACTCTTCCTAGGCATCCAACAAGCCATGGCCAACGCGCCTACGCTACAGACCTTGGTCTGGTGGAAGATGTGGGATACTCAGCTGAACGTCGAGATGTCACAGATTTCCTTCTGGCATAGGGATGCGGTACGGTAAGCGAAAAAGAGCTGCTAGCGCTATTAGAGTATTGCTGTGACCATCGAAAGCCATTGGCTACTCCCATGGAGTCTCAGATCGTTTTAGGAATCCAGTCAATAGCAGAGATGAGAGCTTCGGGCATCACTAATCCACCGTTCATGAGTCGTCCGTTATGCAACCACGTGCGGCACGCAGGATTGCGCGACAATAACCTCAGCACCGATGAGAAACTAATAGTAGAAGACTACCAGAGTTTGCTATTACAATGTGAATCAACGGAACGTGCCCTGGAAATAGTACAAAAAGGACTGCTGGAAAAGCTATCAAATGTCACGGAGTACCATTAGACGATATCGATGGCCGCAAACAGCCTTTCTCTTACGGTATCGACTCGCTTGGAGGCGTTGAGGTACGTAACTGGCTTGTGAGAAACTTGGATGCGGATATACCGGCGCTCAAAATTGTGAGCAATCAAAGCATTACGGACCTTGCACGGCAAGTAGCAGAGGCGAGTGGATTTTTGAAAGTTGAACTCAAGAGAAAAAATATAACGTGAACGCGTAGTGTGGCGAGAACGAAATGGAAACCATTTAAAATAAGAATTTGCTTTCCAATTTCGATGTACTTGAAGATTTGTTCAAAGCCATAGGCTTGCTGGCGCCAGCTGTTCAGCATTCTCATATTGAAAACATGTATCCATAGCCACAATCACAGTCTTGAAATGAGACAAGCTCTAGCGGAGCTGAAACCGATGACAGCTGTGTGCACTATCCTGAGCAGCATGTATAACACATCATTTAATTTGGTGGTGGTAAGTGAACTCGTTCCATTTCGATATAAGCGCGTTATAATACTAAGCAACCAAGCAACGGCTAAACTATTTCTCCTAAATGCTACTGCTTATCAGAGGAACCATAGTTTTCAACCCTTTCTCTAGGACCAGCTTCATCAGAAGACTCTTCTAGCCACACTCCCCTTGCTGTACTTTCTCGCGCAATATTATATGAGTCTTTATTAGGAATATGAGGCATCCGAGAGCAGCTTAAGATGTTAGGGTTAAGCGTCTCATTATCGATAGATGCAAATTGATGACCTGGCTAAGTTTGATTCAGAAATGCTTTATGAGCAGCTTTACTTGAGAACTCGGGCGAGTTCGACTTTCAAATTAAATCATTGTATATAAAGTATTAAAAATTATGGCATTAAAATTACGAATAAAATTTTTTTAACGAAAAATGCCTATAATTAAATAATATGTCGGACTCAGCCTTGCGGTACTTGGTCCGGTCAGGCCGCAAGATAAGTTGGTTAGGTAATCAGGGTTCGCTGTCGCAAGCAATTGCACCTAGTATTCATCTTTAATTATAACATGTTACAAGACAGCCGCTGGTGCCAGTAGCAAAGGCTTATCGGTAACCATAAGTTTCCGTCGATGAAGTAAGACTAGGCAAATGGCGGACCCTATTTCAATCATAGGCCTCGCCGCATCGATGTTAGGCGTCAGTGACATTATCGCGCGCAGCATCAAGGGCCTTTTGGGCATTCAAGCATCCTACAAGGCGGCGCATTTAATGGTAACTATTATCATCGGTCATCTCACTACAGTCAAGGCTGCTTTGAATGAAATAATAGATTGGGCGTCAAGCACTCCCAGTTCATCGGGTCATACACAGCTCGTTTTAGACATTCGAAACGCGGTTCGAAGCTGCGAGGTGATAGTGGTAGCACTAGACGAGAGAATCGAATCGTTGACGCAAGGCAGCGATGACTTGAATTTCAAAGCGAAGCTGGGTTATGCATTAGAGGAGGAAAGCATAAAAACCTTTTCGGATCATCTTAGCAACCAAGTCCATGCTCTGCATCTTCTCATTACAGCAGCAAACTGGTACTATATTTCTATCAGTCCCGAGCTCGTGCTAATGTACGCGATAGTCGGACAACCGATGAACAGATTTTGCTACTGCAGGATCGTGAAACTCGTCAAGTCTTTCGGCAGATAGAGGACGATAGCTCTTCTTACAGAAGACCCGATAGTAGCCGTATCGGCCCACTGTTAACTGGCAGAAGTATTGCGTGTAGCAATCTTACAGACTTAGATATCGACTTCGAGTTCGACTCACAAGTCATCAACTCAGATGTATATCGGCGGGCGTTGCGCGCTGTAGTCAAGAGCTCAAAACACCAATCAATTGCAGACGATCCTCAAAACAGCGAGGATGTGCGTCAAACTAACCTTGAGGCTATCGGCGAGGAGCACTCAGACACAGCCTCCATGGTATCGACTATCCATGCGCCCCATGAGAGCGACGACCACAAGTTAGAAGACAAGAGAGATGGGCCTTTCAAGTGGGCTGCCCAGCGTTTCCCAATGCTCGGGCCGAGGCCGCGCAGGAAGACTGGATCCCATCATACCGGGACCACTGCCCCTTCTAAAGAACTGCAGTCGAAAGAGAAGGATGTTAACCTCTACCAATCTCAAGCTCGCAGGAACATAGCTCGTAGCTTTGTATCATTAATCTCGCGACGATCAAGAAAGGAAGAAGAAGGAAGGAGACGGAATATCGAGATTGAAATGCAACTAAATGAAGATCGAACGGGGAAGAACTTGGAAATGAATACCCTTGTCTTAGGGACCGGTCAAAGCGGGAAGTCAACCTTTGGTAAATGCTTGAAGATTTATGCTGAAGGTGAATATATTACCGAGGAAAAGGCCACTTGGAAAGAACTAGTGTTTGATAATCTGGTGTCGGCCACGAAATTAGTTTTAAATTCCATGGAACGCCGTGAAGAAATGGTTGGTCCGAAACTCAAGTCTGCGGTAGATGATATTCACTCCATGCCATATCACCCTGAGACAATAAATACGATTCGAAGTTTTTTGGATAATCCGCATGTTCAGTCGTTTCTATCTCGAGAGCCAATATCCTACTATGATAATGCCGAATAGTAAGTGGTAATGGCTCTTGCTTATCTCGACTAATTAATCCCACAGTTTTTGGGAAGAGATGGAAAGAATTGGATCTTCTACCTACATTCCGTCAACACAGGATATATTGCGTCTATATACAAAAACAACAGGAATTACAGAGACAGCTTATAATGTAGAAGGGTTTATGCCGATTCGCTTATTTGATGTTGGGGGATACCGCCCAGAGAGGAACAAATGGATCCATTGCTTCGAAAAGGGAGCAGCTACAATTATTTTCACGGCTGATATTGCCGAGTTCGATCAAACTTTAACCGAAGACGAGACATACAATCGTCTACAAGAGACTATAACGCTTTTCGATGTCATCGTTAATAGTTGGTTTGTTCATACCGAACTTGTGCTACTTTTTACAAAAGTTGACAAGCTAAAAAAGAAGATATTAATCAGTGATCTAAAAGCTTACATTCCTGAAATTCAGAAAGATAGTCCTAGCATTGGAGATGTAAAAGCTTATTTGGCTTATAAACTCTGCACACTAAGGTCGAAAAGAATGGCTGTTGTTTTCAGTAGTTTTTTTGAGGGAAGAAACCCAGCTGCTATGGTAATTGAGGCGGTGGTAAAGCTATTCGTTGGTCCTATCGCTTCAAAATTATATCCTCCAAAGCCTAAGCCGGGCGAGAAATTGGTTCCGTCACATACAACACGAGAAGTCATTGTCATCGATGGCACAGAGCCATCGCATAGTCCAGAATCTCTCAGTTCGTGGCAGGATATTGAGACAAGATTTATATCGGTAACAACTTCTCCACCATCGGTGGTAGACCACCATCGGTGGTAGACGAGCTTGGATGGTTTTGATATGAAATTCTTAAAGACTACCACGTAACTAACGAAAGCGAAACTGTATAAATCGAAGATAACAATAAATCTGATGATGAGATTGGCGCTCTATTTACCTAGTCAATTTGTGGGGACCGTTGTTTGATAAGGGAAAACTCAAAGTATAATTTCCAGGCGATAGATTGTTTTGTACTTGTTCAAAGCTAGACAATGAAGATGTAATGTGTCATTTGAATATTTAGTATGCTAGATTCTATTAACGCGTGTGATCAAACCTCATTGACGTAACTTTTGTTCCTGAATCCTGATTATTGTTGAAGTGGAAGCTAGAGTCGAAGTGAAAGCGTAGTAAAGATAATAGTGGAACAGATATATAGAAACTGCATCTCTAATAAATGATTTCACCAACGATCACCTGCGAAATATTCTCCTGCACTAGGCGCTCCTGGTTCATACCCAGCTAAGATAGTCACACTAGTTAGTTTTCCTTACCTAAAGCATATTAGATCCTGAATTCTATCCTGGAAGGCTTGTTTAGCTCCTGAGCCATAGGTAGATACGGGTCAACACAAGTCCGCCTTGCTCCAGGTGGCGCAAGTGACGCATCCAGGCTCTGCTGCACAGCCACGCCGCCACATTTCAACCCGGCCCGCTCTCCCCTCAAATTTAGGCATCGCAATTCCAACTTCGATTTTGCAGATCAATAATGTCTTCGTTGAAACGATATGGAAGCCTGGGAAATAGTCTCGTGTGTGAGTAGTGTTATACAAATTGTTGATTTCTCGTCAAGATACATATCAAAGGCTTCCGACATCCAGCAATCGGCGAGTGGGGCCTCACAGTCGAACGACGCCATCGAGGCTGCGGCATCGCATCTCAATACACTTACCATTGAAGTCGACTCTGCTGGTGCAGCTACTGGCGATCCAGCTCTACATCAGCTATGCGCGAGGGTGACTTGCACCTGTGGAGAGCTTTGTTCCGCCTTGGGAAAGCTCAAAGTTGCGGGGACTAAGACAAAATGGAAGAGATTGAGGAAAGT
Source organism: Erythroxylum anguifugum (assembly GCA_027478595.1). NCBI lineage: Eukaryota > Viridiplantae > Streptophyta > Magnoliopsida > Malpighiales > Erythroxylaceae > Erythroxylum > Erythroxylum anguifugum. The sequence goes on from JANIPN010558516.1 coordinate 19,767, forward strand.
AGTCCGGAGCGAATGGAGTAAGGAGAAAGTTGCGGAGTTAGATCAAAGGCTCGGTAGCTTTCGCTCAGAGCTTAATTTACACATGACAGCGCGCATTAGGTTAGATTTGTAGATCTATTTTCTATCAAGCTGGAACTGATATGTAACAGATCGCAGCTAGGGTTCAAGCTATCCAAGCTTCGGAGGAGGAGGTAAGCGAGGCAGTCGAGATCAGTCGAGAAGAGAACGCTTCCGGGCCTCTGGCTTCTGGCAGCCGTTGCAGCTTCCCTTCAGAAGCATATACCCGACAAGGAAATAGCTTTGACGATAGTTGCTAAAGGATTTGATGCTAGCCGCGTGTTTGGGATGCATAGTGAAGATAGCAGTCTCGGTTTCGCAGCAGGAAACAGGCGAGGTCGTCTGAGGCAAGACTTCGCCTATTAGACTGCTTTTGCTTCGAGTCGCAGAATGTTGCCAAGAGAAGTGCACGAAGTGAAATAGCAATCAATTAGTAACTGCGAGATTCGCGAGGTTGAGGCACTGGTCTGGTGGCTGCTCTGTCTTGAAGAGTATGCTACCGATGGGAAGGAATTTCCGAAGCCAAAGTTTCATGGTGGGGATTAGGGGGTTGAGTTCTAAAACATACCCACAGGGACCTAGCTCCAAACAGCAGGATTATCTTTTTGAGGTTCGTAGGCGGATAAATTAGAACATATTAACACCGTCTCGTTTTATATAAACATTATTTAAATTATTGCCATCGAAGAATATCACTCCTCTCTCTCACACAGACAAAAATGTAAAGTTCGTCTGGCCTGTATCTATGCAAAGAAGCTCATAATGAGGCATAGTATACCTGCAAATAGACGTTCAAGATGTCTTTCGACGGTTTAGCTTTGGTTACAGGCCTAAGAGTCCTAATATAATCGCCTCTATGTTACGAAATCTGGCTGTGAGGGAAGGCTGGTGGTGGAATTGTTATGAGATTGGCGACTAGTTCCCTTCCTAAGATGGTGATCTAAGCCGACCGATTCCGCTATCAAACATCTATCTAAGTTGAGAGAACTGTTACCTGGTTCAGCATCAGGGTAAAGAGCGGCTTTGAAACCACATTAAGTAGCAGTAAACTGACTTCGTCGATCCAGAAGGACGGCTTGAGCAAACTCAATAATCTGCTCAGCAGCTGCAAAAGCACCGCACCTTAGTCAAGTAAAGTCCTCGCACGCTTAATAAGGCCTTACATCAATTATGCATGAAGCAAGCTTTCCTTATGCCTTTGCTTTATTGTCGCGGAATTTGGTTGGAACGAAGGTGATGCGTAGCTGCTACGGGCCACCGCAAAAAATTAAAAATTGTGGACCATAAGACACGAAGTTCGAGGAGGCTTACCCGAATCCGACACTTATATTACCAATTACACTGTTTCATAGCTACTATTGTTTAGACGGATCAGCTAACATGACACTTCAGATATATGAAATTACAAAAGAGCAAGATTTCCTTCCCGTGGCGGCTTGCATGCTTCATGCTTAAACAAACCCGTTCAACAGCTTCTGGAGAATGCTTAAAGGACCTACTGTAGGAGAACTCGTCATTCGCTATTGGGGTTGGCATATTGCCGTCCCAGGCAGCCGGTGGGTCGTCGTTAAGGACACAGCATCAAATATCATTATTGGTGCTACCGAATGGATTATTCATGAGAAGAACCCATTTGCAACGGGCAATCCCATACCAACAGCAGATTGGTGGGAGGACGGTATAATGAGGCTACTGTAACAGAATACGAATTAGCAAAGTTAACAGATGAACCAGAGGGAGGTGAAAGAAATATCGAATCAGGCATTAGTACAATTTTTTTCACGTAGGCCAGCAACGATAGCAAAATCACATCTACGTTAGTTTTATTTCCCCACCCATCGACCCTGTCAACCTCTGATTTAATTGTTTACTCCAGTGATTAACATCTGTTGCGTCGCCCAAGAGTTCCGGCGCCGTGGGGCCGGCCGCCATGATGATGGAATAGGGCACTCATATTGTGGACGAATTAGGCCTGGGTGTGTTTGTCAAGGCGACTGTCGATGGAACAAAGCTCTATAAATCAGCAGGCTTTGTTAAAGTTGAGTCCTTCTACCTCGATCCAAAATTACCAGAGGGGTTTGATCTTGAGAAGTCGGCGCGTTGGCTGGAAGTTAAGGAAAAATTTCCGGAGAAAGAGGTGGTACCGCTGATGTGGAGACCGAACGGGGGCAAGTGGGAAGGCCAGATTAGGTATCCGTGGCTTTAGAACGGCACAGGGTCGTTTACAGGATATTCAATATGCATTTTGAATCCTCAGCACGCTAAAAGGTGTGTGTATTAATAATAATTCAATCTTCAATACGTAGTTTATATAGTATATTAAGTCCGCTTAAATTCACTCTGCCCAAACGTCTTTACTATTTACGTGCCTCTTTCGAGATTTTCGTTCCTTTGTGGATGTCCTAGTACTTTGCTTCTCCGTTCTTCATCTGTGTCGTTTTCTAACCCTGATATAGTTTGAACGCTGTTCTGGACAAGGTCATTCCAGCGCGACGGAGGGTTAAGTGCAATGATACAGAATCCAAATTCAAGCATTGAATACAAAATTACTTCTGAATTTTGCACTATTTGGTCGTTAGATTTGATGTAGCTAGTCGGGGTGCTTACTTTGAATGTCTGGAACAGCGCTATCTAACGTTCTATTGCTTAGACGGATGTAGACTACCATTCTCGCGATGGAAGCACCGTACCTGCTACAATCTCACGTCAATTTTACGATCGGAGTACGAATAAAAATAAGTATAATGACGACCTACATTAGAGCAAGCATGAAAACTCCTGTGAAACCAAGTTTACGACCGAGTGAAGTATGTAGCCGCCAAATCTGAGCTATGTTAGTAGATTGGTAACAGCTTAGACAATTACCCATCGCCGAGTTTCCTTAGTTGCCCACATGGACTACTAGCGAGTCTGTCCGTTGTTAGGGTCGTGTTCGATTCCTATTGGGTCCACTACTAGTGTAGTAGACTTACGCGCTACAACTGAACCCCATCACCGTTGCTTATGAAATGACGCGTAAGCGTTATAAAAACTTCGACCTTTTCATACTATAATCGCGAAGTCCTGTGCTCATTCCAAGAAAATGGCGTTTGTACGAAAGCTTGCCTTGTCAGTGGGAATTATTCTATTCACTCGGGTGTTTTGGAGCATGTTCATGCGGCGAGCTCGTCGTCATCGCCTTGGCCGCCAGCGTGGCTGTCATCCAATCCCTAGATATCGGAATCGTGATCCCATACTGGGCTATGACCTGTTCAAATCTCTACGAAGAGCGGACAACGAAGGACGTCGATCTAAAGCTTATCAGGAAATCCACTTTGAGTACGGCCATACCTTCGAAATGAAAGCCATGGGTCCAGTTTTTCTTCAGACTGCCAATCCTGAGAATATCCAAGCTATTTGTACAACCTCATTCGAAAGTTTTGGCGTAGAACCGATGAGGGGCCGCATAGGCGCACCATTCATAGACCAAGGTATCTTTATGAATGATGGAGAGCTATGGAAAAAATCAAGGGCACTTATACGGCCAACATTCAACAGAGCAGAAATTGCGGATCTAGATAACTTCGGAACGTACGTGACCCGGTTCATGAACCTCATTCCCAAGGATGGAGTCACTGTCGACATGCTACCACTATGTAAACGCTTGGTAAGTTTCTTTCAGTGTGCTCACGGGTTGGGCTAACCCTTATCAAGTTTAACGATACAGCTAGCGAATTCATATTCGGCCAGTCAATCGACTCGCTTAAACCTGAAATGCCGCCAGACATGCAGAAATTCATGGATGCGTTCGACCGGTGCCTTCAAGGGCTTGCCATGACGTTTATACTCGGGCCTCTGAAATTCTTGGTATACATAAGTCCGTCATGGATTAGAGCATACAAAACGGTACACGCTTTTGTCGATAAAAGAGTTGAAGTAGCCATTGAGCGACAAAAAAAAGGGATAGAGTCTGGGGAAGCAGGAGTTCCGACTAAAAGATATATTGTAGCTAACGAAATGGCCCTCGCAATTCAAGATCCATACATCTTGCGTCACCAGCTTATCAATATTTTTTTCCCAGCTCGAGATACTTCTGCTATTGCATTCAGTAACCTTTTATTCTACCTATCTCGTTATCCATTTTGGTGGACGAAGATACGGGAGGAAGTTCTTCCGCTCGGAAATCAACATTTACACTTCGAACTTGTCCGTTCACTCAAGACTATAAGAGCTGTAATTAATGAGACCATTCGTCTACATCCAGCGGCATCTCGAATTGGTCGCGTTGCACTAAACGATACAGTTCTACCACGTGGAGGGGGAAACAAGGGCGAGTTCCCCATTCTTGTTCCGAAGGGTCGAATCGTAGAGATGAACCTTTACGTTGTACAACGGGACCCCGCGATATGGGGCCCTGACGCGGAAGAATTTCATCCCGAGCGATGGTCCGAAGGTAGACCTCTATGGGAGAGTAAATGGCAGTATGAGCCATTTTTGGGCGGTCTCCGTATGTGTCCGGCATATAATCAGGTAATTACACAACTATGCTATTTATTGGTACGATTTGCACAAGATTTTAGTCACATAACATGCGGAGACGATGTCTTTGAGTACAAAGAGCGGATTACTATGACTGTGGAAAGCCTAAATGGAGTGAAAATAGCTTTATGGAGGGATCCGAAGAAGTTAGGTTCTCTAGAGTCTTGAGGTCTCGCTGAGTGGGTACCCGAAAACGATTTGTGGTTCCTTGGTCTTGATGTCTAACGGACAGTACCTTTATCTTGGTCAAACTAGTTAAGAACACTTACAAGTGTAGAGTACTTCATCCGAATAAAATCCTAATGGTCTGTTGAACTGGTCTACAATGGCTAAGAAACCACGGAAGATTTTTTCAAGATGCTCGTGCAAGTATGACCCCGTGATTAATACGCAAAAAAATGCTATAATAAATGGTAGCCCTGAGGTCATACGTAGTTCTGGCTTCCGCGATGGCGAATAAAGTTCTCGTATCTAGAATATATGAGAAATGCCGTGTACGTGTCTACAGGTTCGAATCAGGTGGTTAACCATTTTGGCCAATTTGGAACGTTGGCGTCGTATGCGGGCGTCTTATCAGGACAGCGCTACATCCTTGGTGTTTTTATTGCTTAGGTTCGTCAGGTTGCGGCTTTGGGTGAGTTAGGTGGTTCAGACAAAATTTTCAATCCCAGCTGGATTGCGAAAACGGTCCGGTCCGTCAGCAACGCCTGCGTCCCGTCAAGACGTCCGTCATCTGTGGCGATGAGTGTGGTAACATTCGATGCGGCATCGTATATACGCCTCCTTGGCGCTAATACTCACCTCCATACTTAATCGGAGGTTAACAAAAATAACTTTAAGGGTCCTCGAAGATGTAAACGGCGTTGAATAGACCTCTATGGAAGATGGGTCTAACTCCCCTGGGCTTGTGCATATGACATCAAGTTTATTGACGCAGTGGTTCTCGCGAGTGAAGTCGTTGACTTTACAGTAGTCCTATCATCCTTGGAACGGTTCCAAAACTCAAAATGAATTTTCGTAATTCATAACACTTAATACTTAGTTACCCCCCCCTTTGCCGTCTAAACCGTTCCCCACGAGCTAAGAGCTCAGCTAGTGCTTGGCCTTTGACGGCTGTTGGAGGAACCTGCGGTTTTCCAATCAAACTTTTTTTCCTTATCTCCCCTTGCCGCATTGGAGCCAATTTTAAAGTCCAGATTTTCCGCCAATCAAACCAGACGATAAGAACCTGCTTATTATCCGTGTTCACAAGCTTAAAATCTATAGGTACTCCGATATCAACACGTCTGGTCGATCTACCTGCCCAGTCGTGTTTACGAGGGGCCTGTAAACCTAGGGTTACGGCCTCGAATCTAATGTTTAATTCACCTGTATTCGGAAGTGGAGCCTGCCACAAACCTCCCAATCCAGGACCGCCTACCTGTTTTATCACTTCCGAAATTCGTCGCTATTGCGTATTAGTGGCTTCATTATCATAAAAATTATTGTCTAACTTACTGCAAGACTAGGGGCATCTTCGGCTGTGTAAGGAGGATCCGTATATTGAAAAGACGCAAGCCAGGGCCGGTCTGAATCGAGACCAGTGTATTCGAGGCCACCATTTGATCCATACCTTTCAGTCCGGCAGTACAAACGCATTGGTTGATTCTTAGTGTAATCAAGAATATCCTGTTCGTCGACGTCAAAGGCAGGACGGTCTACTCGCTCAGTGGTTACATCTCGAACCACTAAATGTCGAAAAAGGCGCGATACTTGTGAAAGCGAAAACCATAACTCCTGATCGGTAAATACGTAAAGACAGTGCTGGCCTACGAGAACAAGTATCTCAGGAGGCAAATATGGGGGCATATTCTTATATTGAGCGTGATAGTTTAGGTTGATAGTAATCTTAACACTGACTGTAATGTTGGCTGCGGCTGAGTTTAATTATACAATCCAAAAAGTATGACTCATCAAACATGTACCGGAGACAAGTGTCGTGCCGTGGCTGAACTCACGAAACAGACGCGCGCCGCACGTACCGCACTGCTGTGACAAGCTTTGTTCCGCTACCTTGGCCAACGAAGTTTTAGGATGGGCTGTTTGTTCAAGAGACCCATTAGTTTTCTATGGGTATTTGCAACCTTAAGCTCCTACAAGGCCGTGGAGTTTGATATTTGAAACGCGGACTGTGGATCGTGTATTTGGAATGCTGCTTTCACTAGCCAGGGTCCGCGATTTTACTGGAAACTGAGGCGGCTATCCATTCCTTCGAATACATCTTCGTATAAGTGATACATAGTCCTTAGAATAGTGGGTTAAAGGTTATTCCGCAATGATATCAACAATGGATTGTCTGATTAGTAGTGTATTCCTTTCTACGTTGAAACATCGTTTTCATTTATTGAAACGCCCTTTCTATCGTTGAGACATCCCTTTACGTCATTGAAAAATATGGCTTCATCATCGCAATAGTTCAAGGTCTCGAAAGATAGAATCAAAAGACCTATGGTAGTAGTTAGTTATATAAACGGCTAGAATTCCTCAATTTTCTACACATGCATAGTCAATTTGATTACTATCTGGAATAGTTTCATTTGAATCCAACCAAAACTTTTTTTTTTCGATTAAGCTATAAGATTCTTCATATTCTCAATTACTATCTGCTCAAAGATGCTGGTCATCAATTTAACATGGTTCACAGTCTTCTTTGCCCTCGTGGGAAGTACAACTGCCCAGTCAACCACGACTCCGGATGTTTCGATAAACAAAATAACACTGCCGATTTCTATGTCTGGTTCGCAGCCTTCAGGTATAGGGGCAGTAGATAAAGAAGTTGAGATACTTGGGGAGGATGGTCCTGAAGACTTCCAAGGTGTCTCAAATTCTGGAGACGATCCGTTAGATGAAATCGACAAAAGAACTTCTAGGCGCGGCATAGAAGGCGTCATATCAAACTTCTTCAGACCGCGTCGCGTTCGCCCCCCCAAGCCGCCATCTAAACCTCCATCTAAACCTCCATCTAAACCTTCATCTAAACCTTCATCTAAACTTTCATCTAAACCTGATCAGGGCCCTACTAGCACTAAAAACCCTGCAAGCACGACATCTACCGGCGCTATTTCAACGAGCCAAAAAAGCTCGACTAAAACAACCCCACAGTCTACTAGTTCCACTTCGGCCTCCCAAAGTTCCAGCATAGGACTTTCGACTAGTGTTCAAACTATTAGTAGTTCGGCAGGTTCAGTAACCGCTTCTCAAACCTCTCGGGGCGAATCTGTGCGCCTGTCCACTACGACATCCAGTGGCTCTCCTTCTAGTTCAAATAGCAGGTCCTCTACTACGAGTACTCAGTCATCTACTGATACTCGGTCCTCTACTGGTAGTCAATTCTCTGCTTCTAATACGCGGTCTTCGTCCACGAGTACGTCGAGTTCGAGTACATCCACCACGAGTTCTTCCAGCACTAGGTCCTCAAAACCACCGAAACCCACTAACCGCCGCGATGAGGGCTCGGAAACACTTCTATGTGGAGAAGGGAACACCTGTGGGCATCAAGGAACTGGCTCGTGTGGTGTCAACAGTTCCTCAAACTTGACGAAATTTAAACGCGAACCTGGGCAATCCCTGCTACCTAGAGGAACACACGGATCTTCGTTACAGGCTTTGCAGCCACGTGCATATGGACACCGTCCCTCAAACGACTACACACACCGAGTCGTAACGGACATAAACTTCGAACGTGATGTATACCAGATCTTTTCTACGTCTAGACACCCAAAGATTCCAGATGAATTAGCTGCGTACGAATCAACATCGCAGGTGTTAACTTTCGAGCAAATGTTAAAAGATCTGGCTCATCCAAGACAGCAACCGATTAATCAACCTGAAATTACAAACCGCGATACCTTTACTGTCTCGCAAGGCAAACTAACTGGTTGCACAGCTGTTTACATAGTCTCTGACCTAGCAGTATTTTATGCGCACTACTGGGAATCGCGAGCCTTCGCTACCGGCGAGCATGGAGAGCCACCTGATTTTGATGGTCAAGTCATGGATCCACTAGATAATGGTCGGAAAATCAAAGGTGTTGAAGTTCATACTTCGCTTCTGGACAACAAGAACCTCTTCAAAGGTCATCATCCAAAGATGTTCATTATGACTCCCAGCTTTCCTGATACTGGTGATCACGTTTATAAGGATCAAATCGATGAATACGTTAAAAAGATTCGTGAAATTATAACAGATCTAGATGTTCCGAAGTTTCATAACTACGAACAAGCAGATGATGGTTTTTATTCAGAGAGTGAATTACCAGGTCAACCAGAGCCAAAAAAGCGATTCAATCCCAAAAGAAACAAAGAAAGCTACTTTTATGCCGGTCGGGTTGTTAAACAAAAAGAGTAAGATAATTTACCGCACAGAGTGGCACAGTCTGCTCTGATTTTGGAATTTTACACAGCTAATATGTTACTAGCACTGAGGGTTACGCGGTGTTCCAGTATAGTCGTAATCAATTTCCACGCCAATCAGAATCAGGCTGGCGTGTTATTATGGACAGCGAAAAGATGGAGGAGTGGAAGTGGGATCCGAATAAGCCCAACGAGGGAGAAAGTATGAAGAAGCCTGACGAGGGAGAAAGTATAAAAAAGACCTAAAAGTGGGTATCTGGCCATCGGTTATCAAATAGAACAGATCATTTGGATAAATCTATCAGTTCTAGCTCCCAAATACATGCTCAACCTAACTTGTTTACGAAGTGTATTTACGTACTAGCGCAGCAGAACCCCTCTTAAACTCGACAAACGTCTACGTTCATGTTTTTTTGGAATGTTTTTACGTGCTAAGGCAAGTATATCCTTCCATACAACCTCAAGGCGGTGACTTTTGACACCGTTGCATACGGGTTTTATTGATTTCATCGGCAATAGATTGTCTTCTGTTAGGATCTGATGATTGGCGACGCTGGGTTG
>JANIPN010558517.1:0-12124 GCA_027478595.1 Erythroxylum anguifugum
CATAAATTTGGAATGACTAAGGAATAACTAACAAAAAAATCAAAATATCCATAAGTTCCCACTAACTACATTCTTATTATTATTATTATTATTAATTTTCTTCTTCTTCTTCTGCTTCTTATTATTATTATTATTATTATTATTATTATTATAGCTAAGTACTTATGTGGATTTCTTAAGGATATTTTTGTCCAACAAGTCTTCATTTTTATTCTCAACCCACCTGGAATAGATTAAAGATAGGGGAGATGATTAAAGTAAATTTTGTTTAATAGTTGTATTTTGATATTCCTTACATATATAAATATAATGAGTTTAAAATTTCTTATTGAGATGTGCTTTCATTTCTTTCGTTTAACTCTTGGAATATCAAATTTTGATAAATGAGACCTTTTTTTTAAACAATGTGAGAGAACATTCTTGAATAAGGAGATACAAAGTCTCACTTTGGGGTTAATTTCTTTCTAATTAATACTTTCTGAAGCTTTGTACAAATCATTGTCTGCTTTCTTACAAGTTTTAATAGATATGTCTTCTCTTTATATATATATACGTAAAAAGTTATCTCATCCCATTATAATTTGACAAGTAACTTATTCCAATTTCATAATTTTAACATTAATTAAGAACTATGTATAATTAGCTACTATTGGGCATTGACATACAAAAGACACTTTGTCAAAATGCTACACATAAATTAATTACTGATAATAGCCCTTAAATAGGCAAAGTTATCCATAAAATCAGCTAACTCATTAACACAACTAAGACCAATAATAACAAAAAATTATCCATTAAAAGCACCAAACCATGACTCTTAAACTCGAGCTACACTTCAAAACTACTCAACTCTTAAACTTGAGCTACACATAGAATTTTTTGGTTGCTCCAAAGTTGTATCGTAAGACTTTGCTTGAACTTAAAAATGACACAAATAAAAAATATATATCGGATCTATTGTAAGTTAAGTAAATTAATCCACCAATCAAACTCCTGAAATTCCTTGCATTTGTCTTGTCAATTCCATCTTTAATAGCTTTTCCTTTAAATTCATGGATGTAGCAGTTGAGTTGCACTCAAGCATTTTAAAAATTTTTAGAAAGTCTTTTGTGTATTTCCTTTGAGAGACAAAAATTCTATCAACTCCTTATTTCACCTTAAGTTCAAGAAAATAATTCAATAATCCCAAGTTTTGACATTTCAAAGTTCTCCATCATAAAGGACTTGAAGCCAAAAGAGAGTTAAAAGAACTTGGATAAATGATATTATCAACATAAAGTCAAATAATGATAACATGGTAGATACCTTGTTTCTTTATGTAAAGTGTAAGCTCATTCTCACTCCTTGTGAAAACATTTTACACAAAGTAGCTATCATTCTTATTGTACTAAGATCAGGGAGGTTGTTTCAACTCATGAAGAGCCTTTTTTTAGCTTACACAATTTGACCTTTTTTCCTTCAATTTCAAAACCTCACAGCATTATATAATTCTCCATTTAAGAAAGTAGATATAAAATCAAATTGATAAGAAAGAAAATAAAATTGTGCAGTCAATGGTAGGACAATTCTCACAAATTTAAAAAGAGCTACAGGAGAAAAAGTTTCTTTGAAATCAATAACGTATCACTATGCATTCTCTTTTTTCATAAGTCATGCTTTTATGGTTTTTTAAACTTTCATCCATATTATATTTAGTTCTGAACATCCATTTAAAACCCATTGCATTTTTTTCTTTTTAGTAGATCCACCAACTCCCAAGTTTTATTTTCCTCTATTGATGTCAACTCTTATTTCATTACATCTTGCTATACTTTTTCTTTGACAATGTTCTGAAAGTTGTAAAGTCATAATCAAAAAACACAAAGTAAAAAAGAGTACTCAAATTTTCAATTTCATTTACCTCATAATCTTTCATTAAAGCAAGCTTTCTTCAAACACGACGAAGTGCTTCTTCTTCAATAATTTCAGCAATTATTTGTGGACATTTAGGGGCTAATTTTTTTGGGTGATCAAGTTAAAGATGTCTAAGTTTAGGGGCTCAACAAAACTAAGGACAAACTTGATTGATTGGTATCACTACTTAGACCATTTTCCCCCACAAATGGAATATGAATGTAAGCCATTTCACCATCATTTTTCTAATTCCAGCTTTGCTTTCTCATCAAATATTACATTTTCCTTAACAATCACCTTTCTAATAAGAGGATTATATAATTGATATGCTTTTGTATGAGTTTAATAAATAAAAACAAATACTTTTTAGATTTTTCACCAAGTTTGAGATGAACTTAAGAACTAACCAAAGCATAAGTAATACACTATAAAATCTTTAAATGGCTAAGGTTTTCTACTTTTCCAAGCTTGTTATGTTGTTTGATTCAAGATTACTTTCGTTATAGTTAAATTTAGCAAGTACACTGAAGTTCCTACAAGTTCAAACTCAAAATTGATTATGAAGCTTATGACTTTTTTATTTATTAAACTCATACAAAAGCATATCAATTATATGCTTTTGTATGATCCTCATGAGGAGGTTGAAACATCCATGGAGAAATACTAAGGCACGCCCAAGCTTGTGACTTTTTTAGAGGAGGCATTGGAAGAGGCTAATACTTAGCCATTTTGGGAAACAAGCTCAGGTCTTATTTGGGGCGTATTTTTTGTTTATTATTTATTATCTTTTATTTTAGGCCCAAGGACTTGTTTATGGGCTATTCTTTTGGTTAGTAGCATGTGCTTTGTTTGTTTGGCTATTTTGAGACTTATTTGTTTTAATGTATTTAGCCTATTCCTAAAAGAACTTCGATCAGATTATGTGCAATGGGTCAGATACTCCTAGATTTGTTAGGATTATCCTAGTTTTCATTAAATGGCCTTGCAAACCCATTCCAAATTAGGGTTAGGACTTGGTCAAGGGTATTTATATCTTATTATATCCTTGTAACCGAGGTTTTGATGATTAATAAAGTTTCAGAGTTGAATTCTTCAAGTGAGGCGTGAATGTCTTCATGGTTACTTCAAGAAATTGATTTGCATCAATAACGAAGTACTAGCAACGTAAATTGGTTTATGATTTCTTTGGGATTGGGTCTCAAACTTATGATTTGGAGTTTGATCTAGCATGTTCTTAGAATAGAAAAATTAGGGTTTTGATTCAATAGGATTAGAGGGTTTCAATAACCTTCTTTTTTTGGGGTTTCCGTATCATCTTGGCATCAGAGCTTTGGCTTAATTCTATTAAACTCATATGTATCTTTATTGTGTTTTTTCTTATTTGTTTCTTTAAAAAAACTGTGAACAATACCCTAAAAAATCGTGAACAATATCAAAAAAGTGAATAGTAGCTAAAAAAACCATTGAAAAACATGTTGAGTTGCCTATTTTAAACCTTAGGCAGATTTGAAATTTTTTCTTTGAGCTCTCGAGTTTTTTGTTGAGTTTACAATATATTGAGCGTCTTTATTTGATTCTTAGTTTACTTTCTTGTTTGTGCCTTTCTTTGCTTCCATCACATTGAATTTGACAATCTTGCATTCATATTGTTCAATTATAAACAAAAACCATTGCATACACATCTTTTCCATCCATGTATTAGCATATTATTTTATTTCTGTCCGTGCATTACTTTGCTTCTAGAATTGTTCTTATTTCATTTCTTGTTAGGATTTACTTGTTCTTTCCAATTAATTTGTATTGCTTGCTGTTTGCTTAGTTTTGTTGAATTGGTTTCTGAAATGTAACTTTAAAGACATCACTTAAGAGGTAAAAAGAAAGAGTGTGTGAGCTTATTTGAGGGAGTCATTGCTGTGACTTAAACACGAGGGGAGTGACATCATTTGGGTGAAACACGTGAGGGAATGTGTGAGGTTGTTTATTAATAACCTTGTTTTGTAGGTATATCATTTTATCTACAATGTCACAGGGAGGTAGTAATGATGACAACCAAGGGGGACATGCAAATATCGCTTTCACTTTGAGATCCATGCAACAACAATTTGAGAGGTTCAATCTAGCCTTAACTGAGATTAGGGGATAGATAGATGAGCTTAGATAAAGGAGACGCGAGGAACTTCAGGGTAGGCATGTAGGTGTACGCCAGCAGCAAGCACCACCTCGTAGACCACCATCTCGATATGAGCCAGAGGAGGATGACTTTGAGGGGGAGGAGGAGTTTGAGGTATATAGACCTAGGAGAGCTCAGACAGTTGAGCCATTTAACAGGAGAGATGAAGACCATAAATCCATCAAGATGCAGATCCCAACCTTCAAGGGAAGGAATGATGCAGAGGCTTACCTAGAGTGGGAAAGGAAGGTGAACTTGGTTTTTGAGTGCCACAATTTTTCAGAAGATAAAAAGGTAAAGCTAATCATTGTTGAATTTACAGATTATGCACTAATATGGTGGGAACAGTTGGTGACATCTAGGAGGAGAAATAGAGAGATGCCAATTACTGCTTGGGATGATATGAAGGCATGCATGAGGAAGTGGTTTGTGCCTTCTTACTATTATAGGGAGATGCATCAGAAACTTCAGAGACTCACTCAGGGGTCTAAATCAGTAGAGGACTACCATAAGGAGATGAAGATAGCTATGATCTAAGCCAATATAAAGGGGGACCCGGAAGCAACCATGGCACTGTTCTTGAGTGGTTTGAACAGGGAGATAGCTAATGTGGTAGAATTACAACACTATGTGGAGATTGAGGACATGGTGAACATGGTCATGAAGGTGGAAAAGCAAATCAAAGCTAGAGTGGCAGCAAGGAGTGGGGCAAATTCTAGCCAATCATGGAGTTCAAAATGGCCCAAGGGAGAGGAGAAGTCGAAAGACAAGGGATTGAACTTCAAGGAGACATCCAAAAGGTCGAATGTAGGGTTTGACCCTAAAGGTTCACCTAACACCTAAGCTTCTTCTAGTAAGCATTCTAGTAGTAAATGTTTTAAGTGTTTAGGATCTAGTCAAATTGTTTCACAATGCCCAGATAGAAAGGTTATGCTTTTGAGAGATGATGGGGGGAATTGAGTCACAGGAGAGTGATGGAGAAGAAATGCCTAAGCTTGAAGATTACAGTGATGTGGAGGTATAGGAACCTGTCCAAGTCGAAACCTTTGTGGTTAGGCGTGCTCTCAATGTGCATTAGAAGGTGGAAGTAGATGAGCAGAGGAAAAACATCTTCCATACACGTTGCTTAATCAATGGTAAGATGTGTAGTATGATAATTGATGGAGGTAGCTGTACAAATGTAGCTAGTACAATTTTGGTGGAGAAGTTAGGGTTGCCTATTATTAAACATCCTAGCCCATACAAGCTACAATGGCTCAATGAATGTGGAGAAGAAAGGGTACATAAGCAAGTGAAGGTTGCATTCTCCATTGGGAGGTATTCTGATGAGGTTTTGTGTGATGTAATACCAATGCAGGCGGGACATATACTGTTGGGGAGGCCTTGGAAATATGATAGGCGTGTGATCCATGATGGCCACAATAATAGTTACTCATTCAAGATGGGAGATCAAACCTTCGTTTTGGCACCTATAAAACTAAGGGAGGCCAAGAGTTTGAAAAAAAGAAAAGGAAAAGAAGCCATTTAAATAAAGGCCCAATTGAGAGAATTGCACTAGTGAGAAAAAAATAAAGGGAAGTACAATAGAAAAAGGAGAGTTGAGTGAAAAAAAGAGTGAAAGAAAAAAGAGTACATTCTTTGCAAAATCAAGGGATTTGAGACAAGTGTTGTACATACCTAAGCCTTTAATTTTGCTTAACTACAGAGAAATTCTTTATAATGAGGCTGACCTTGACTCTTCCGTACCTAGTGTTATTAAATCTATTTTGCAGGAATATGCAGATGTCTTTCCAGATGAGATACCCAAGGGACTTCCAACTTTGAGAGGTATAGATTTTGTGCTAGGAACTCAAATTCCAAACCGCCTAGCTTATAGGAGTAATCCTAAGGAGACAAAGGAGCTTCAAAAGCAAGTAAAGGAACTTTTAGAGAGGGGGAACGTGAGAGAAAGCTTAAGTCTATGCGCAATTCCAGTATTATTAGTGCCAAAGAGAGATAGGACTTAGCGCATGTGTGTAGATTGCAGAGTAGTGAATAAGCTAATGGTAAAGTATCGCCACCCAATTCCTATATTAGATGATATGCTTGATGAATTACATGGTGTTTGTTTCTTTACAAAGATTGACCTTATGAGTGGATATCATCAAATTAGGATGAAAGTAGGAGATGAATGGAAAATGGCCTTTAAAACTAAATATGGTTTATATGCATGGTTGGTCATGCCTTTTGGTTTGACAAATGCACCTAGCACTTTCATGAGATTGATGAACCATGTTTTGCATGAATTTATTAGCAAGTTTGTGGTTGTTTATTTTGATGATATTCTGATTTATAGCAAAAGCCTTGATCAGCATGTTTTACATCTTAAATCTGTAGTATAGGCATTTAGGTGTGAAAAGCTTTATGCTTAACTTAAAAAGTGTTCTTTTTGTATGGATAAAGTTGTATTTCTTGGCTTTGTTATTTCTACCCATGGTGTTCATATTGATGAGGAGAAGGTTAAGGTTATCAAAGATTGGCCTACTCCTAAGTTTGTTGGTGATGTGCATAGCTTTTATGGTTTGGCTAGTTTTTATAGGCGATTTGTTAAAGATTTTAGCACCATTGCTACGCCATTAACTGAAATCATTAAAAAAGATGTTGGTTTTAAATGGAGTGAGGACAAGAACTTGCGTTTAATGCTTTGAAAGATAAGTTATGTTCTGCACCTGTTTTAGGTTTGTCTAACTTCAATGAAGCTTTTAAGATTGAATGTGATGCCTCCGAGATAGGTATTGGTACTGTTTTGATATAGGGTAGGCGTCCCATTGCATACTTCAGTGAGAAGCTTCACGGGCCACAACTAAATTATTCCACTTATGAAAAGGAACTATATGCCTTGGTGAGAGCATTAGAGACTTAGCAACACTATCTATGGCCAAAGGAGTTTGTGGTTCATTCTAACGATAAATCACTCAAGCATTTGAAGGGCCAAGGTAAGTTGAACAAGAGACATGCGAAATGGCTAGAGTTCATTGAAACTTTTCCATATGTTATCAAGTATAAGCAAGGTAAGGAAAATGTAGTGGCTAATGCACTATCAAGAAGGTACACTCTAATCAATATTTTGAGTTCTAAAATGCTTGAATTTGAGTTTATTAGAGATTTGTATGCTTCGGATTATAATTTTGGGAATGTTTATGGTGCGTGTGAGCATGCTACTTTTTAAAAGTTTTATAGGCATGATGGGTACTTGTTAAGGGAGAATAAGCTTTGTGTGCCTATTTGCTCTATGCGTGAAATACTTGTATGTGAATCACATTGTAGAGGATTGATGGGTCACTTTAGGGTCAAAAGACATACAACATACTTTGTGAACATTTTTACTGGCCTAACATGAGAAAAGATGTTGAAAAAAATAAGTTCTAGGTGTGTTGCATGTAGACAAACAAAATCAAAGACCCATCCATATGGTTTGTATACTCCTTTGCCTGTGCCTAAGCATCCTTGGACTGACATATCTATGGACTTTGTATTGGGGCTGCCTAAAACAAAAAACGGTAGGGATGGCATATTTGTGGTTGTTGATAGGTTTAGTAAAATGACACACTTTATTGCATGTCATAAAATTAATGATGTCACTTATATTACTGATTTGTTTTTTAGAGATGTTGTGCATTTGCATGGTGTTCCAAAAACCATTGTTTCAGACTATGATGTAAGGTTCTTGAGTCACTTTTGGTGTGTTCTTTGGATAAAGTTAGGAACTAAGCTTTTGTTTTCTACTACCTATCATCCTCAAATAGATGGCCAAATTGAAGTGATCAATAGAACTTTAGGATCTCTTTTGCGAGCTATTATAGGGAAAAAAATCTTAAAACTTGGGAACAATGTTTGCCATTAGTTGAATTTGCATATAATAGGAGCATTCATTCTACTACTGGTTATTTATCATTTGAGATAGTTTATGGATTTACCCTTTAACGCCTTTGGATTTGTGTCCTTTACCATTACATGAGTTATCTAGCAGGGATGGACAACACAAGGTCGAATTGGTGAAGAGCATTCATGAGAAAGCAAGGCAACAAATAGAGAAACAAAATGAAGCAAATGCGCACAGGGCTAATCAAGGGCGCAAGTTGTTGAGGTTTGAGCCTGGAGATTGGGTTTGAGTGCATTTCAGGAAGGAGAGGTTTCCTAAGCAAAGGAAATCCAAGTTGGATCCTAGATGCGATGGGCCATTCCAAGTGCTTGAGAGAATTAATGATAATGTCTGCAGGATTGATTTGCCAAGTGAGTATCAAGCGTCTGCTACTTTTAATGTTGTTGATCTCTCTCCCTTTAATAATGTAGGGTCTGATTCAAGGACAAATCCTTTTGATGAGGGAGGGGATGATGCAACCAGCCTTCGCAATGAAGTTCCACACCTTACACATCAACCTGACAAGCTACACATGCCAAGTGGTCCAATTACAACGCAACAAGCTTCAAGGCTTAAACAAGCAATACAAGTTTTTGTTCAAGCCCAAATCACAATTCAAGTACATGAGGAGGTCGAAACATCTATGGAGAAATACCAAGGCACGCCCAAGCTTGTGACTTTTTTAGAGGAGGCATTGGAAGAGGCTAGTACTTAGCCATTTTGGGAAACAAGCTCAGGTCTTGTTTGGGGCATTTTTTGTTTATTATTTATTATCTCTTATTTTAGGCCCAAGGACTTGTTTATGGGCTATTCTTTTGATTAGTAGCATGTACATTGTTTGTTTGGCTATTTTGAGACTTATTTGTTTTAATGTATTTAGCCTATTCCTAAAAGGACTTGGATCAGATTATGTGCAATAGGTCAGATACTCCTAGATTTGTTATGATTAACCTAGTTTTCATTAAATGGCCTTGCAAACTCATTCCTAACTAGAGTTAGGACTTGGTCAAGAGTATTTATACCTTATTATATCCTTGTAACTGAGATTTTGATGATTAATAAAGTTTTAGAATTAAATTCTTCAAGTGAGACATGAATGCCTTACATTACTTATTAAATATATAGCTGGAATATTGTAATAGGGAGGGATCGAGAATTTGGTGGTTTTCTCTTCTCCGTGAATTTGTCTCTTCTATAGGCAAATATTTCTGGATTTATTATTTTGAGTCTTACATTTGAAAGGGAAGCTTTCCCACAGAAATTTAACTGGACTTTTCAATCATTCAAATCTCCATTCTCACTCTCCCTAGCTATAATATTTGCTTGATTTGCGACAGATCTAGGATAGTTTAAGAGACTGCTTTCTTACTTTTCTCCAAGTTCATTTTTCCTTAGGTCCTACAGAACTTTCAGATCTACATTTGTTTTTTGGTTTCTCATGTGGATGATTCTACTGGATCTTTATATGAAATTTTATTTATAAAGCTTTTTCATTTTCCTAGGGAAAAAAACCATTAAGTCTCAGCTCAGTAGTTTTCCTAAATGTTTTAATAGTCACCCTAATAATATAAAATGTGTGTGTGTATATATATATATATATATGAGTGTGTATAATATAATGGGAAGACAAAGTTTAAAAGGTTAAAAAGTGCATACTGAAACTAATGATGAGTTCTTACCAAAATGCCTGGACTCCTTTTCCAAACTTTTCCAAACATCATTGCTACGAGTTCCTGAACAAATTAAAAGGAATATAGAATAAACATATGTATTAATTATTTCTTTTACTTTTCCCTAAAAAATATTGCATACTTTAAAGTAGTCAGGATAATTTGACTCTGATTATTTTCTTGTGCCTAAATAAAATCATATTTAATACTAACTTATAGACATAGCTTGTATGTTCAACACGCAAAAACATAATTAAAATATCACATAAAACTACAAGATATAAAAAAAATATATTTTTATTCTCAAAAATAAAAACATCATTTATTTCTAAAATTAATGTAAGGTCAGTGTCTTTCATCCTATCCTCCTTACTTCATACATTAAGCATGCATGTCCATTGTGCTCGTTAATTTACCGACTAAAATCTTATCCTTCTCTGGCTAAGAACCCAAGATCCCAACTCTAAAGTATATGGACTTTAGATGCTTAAGTGATCTTTTCATAGCTTTAGTTTATTTCACGAGTCTAAATTTTATATTTCTATATGTGAAATTAAGTGCAAATATCTTCATACACCAAATGAGTATAACATCCTCAAAATTGTAATGGTCCCATGACATATAAGCTACTCTAATCATATGAAATTAATAAATCCACAAAAAGATCAAATCTACAGTTTGGAATCAACATTTAGAAAGAAATACATAATATAGTTAATTTCTATTGCAGTACCACTTTAAAGTATTTTTACACTTTAAAGATATTAAAATTATATTTATCTTATTTAAAATATGGTGTAAAAATAATGATAAATACTTATTTTTAATAAAATATTAAAAACAATTACACTTTTAATAAATATCTAAAGAAATTATTTTTATAATTGTATTAACATCTATTAAATTTAAATTGCTCAATTGTAATATTCTATAAATTAAATTGAGATAATTATTAAAAACAACAATACAATACAATTATATATAATAACAGAGTTACGTATGTAAATACATTCCTATAGAATAGTCCGCCCCTTAAATATACCGGGGTGTACGAAGTTGAGCAAGTTAGAGACGGCATGCAAGCTTAAAGGAGCCGGCTCTTAACGGTACCAGTAACATGTGGAACTCTTTTGTCTCTTCTGTCACAAGCTCTGCTATAAATTTGGAAGGTCGATGAAGCAAGTTTCATAGGAGAATCAGAGGGAATTTAGTCACAACATACAGAAGTCGAAAGATATGGCTAAGGGTACCGTCAAAGCAGTCATTTTCATGCTTTTTCTTCTCTTCATTGTCTCCGAAAGCAGAATCATGACTAAAAGTAAGCATATTCATCTCTTCATACCTCTACCACAGCTTTAATTACTTGAAACTTTTATGGTTATAGTCATATGATATATAATTAAATGACGTGAATATAGAGGAAAAAGCAACCCTCAACTGTGAATCGGTGCATGGAGTTGTGAAGGGAGAGACTTGCTCCCTCGTTGCTCAGAAATCCCAATTGGACTTGGATGTGTTCAACGCACTCAACCCAAATGTCGACTGCGATCATCTCTTTGTTGGCCAGTGGCTTTGTGTGGCGGCCTTCAAAGAGTAATTTGTTAATTGCTTAACTAATTAAGCAATCTAAAGTCTACAGTATGTGGTAAAACAACCATGAATAATTCAGTGTTAGTGCAGGTTTTACTTTTATCTTGTATCTCTGGCTGCCGAGATGTTCGGAAAGCATTATTGTCATTTCTTTTCTAAGAATCTTACAGGCTACCTAATTATGGGAGCCTTCTCCTAATTATGGGAGCCTTCTCATAACGCGATACTATAATTATAAATGTTTCCAAGTTCGTCAGAATGAATCCAGAGTCATGATTATAAGATATATCGATCCTCCAACTTCTGGCAAATAAACTCCACCTTACTTGCATGAGTTCTGTTACTTTTTCCATGATAAAGCTTCAAGGCTTATGCACGAGTTTTGTTATGTACTGTAATCTCCGGTAAAGTTGTGAATAAGTTGTCCAGCTTTTGCTCCTTGGTTACGTGTAATCTCTTTGATCTTTGGTTAAAAGAAATTTATTATTTTTTAAAAAGACATATTCGGTGTTCATTATAAATAGAATATAGTTTAAATTATTGACTTAATTATCGTCTAGTAAAATACCTGCAAGAGTAGATAAGAAATGAAATGATAATTTTTTAGGAATAGAATAATTGGGGAAATAGAATAGAATATGTACGATTTAGTTTGGTTTAATCCTAATAATTTCTAATGATGATGACCAATGTTTGTTTTGAAAACATAAATTTGGAATGACTAAGGAATAACTAACAAAAAAATCAAAATATCCATAAGTTCCCACTAACTACATTATTATTATTATTATTATTATTAATTTTCTTCTTCTTCTTCTTCTTCTTATTATTATTATTATTATTATTATTATTATTATTATTATTATTATTATTATTATATGTTCTATGTTTTTTATTAGA
>JANIPN010559789.1:0-12114 GCA_027478595.1 Erythroxylum anguifugum
AAAACGAAAAAGTATACACAATTCAACCCCCCTTCTTGTGTGTTGATTATCATTGTATTAATTTGTGATTTACTTCACTCAAGCCATTGCTACATCTTCAAGAGGAAATGGTGCTTAGCCAAGCATTGCTTCGGGAGAACTCACAACTGGAAACCCACCAAGAGCATCCATGGCAGCAGCAACAGCAGATGATGAAGGTGGCGATGAAAAATGGAAAGAAGTGATGGATGATGGTCAAGTTGAGAGAGAGAGAGTTGAGAGTGTGTGTATGGTGTAGGACTTCTTCTCTCTGTATATTCGGCTGTTGTTATCCTAATTTGGTAGGTTTTCAAATGAAGGATGATTGGTTTGGGTCGCACAGTGGGTGATTTTTCCAAAAATGGTTTGGGTTTTTGAAGGTTCGCCGCGGTGACAGATAAGTTCGTCGTGGTGTACTTTTTCTGAAAGGTTTTGCTTCATTACTGGATCCTTCGCTGCGATGAAAGAATTAATCTTCGTTAGGCTAAACTTTTCACAAAAGTTCAGCCTGGATTCCTTTGTATTTCTCAGTGGCAAACTTCCTGTGGCGCCTGTTCTCTTGTTGACTTCACTTCAGCCTTCTTTGACTTTACATCTTCATATTCTTCTCAAGTCCTTTCTCCTTGAGGTTCCTACAAAGAATAATGGTAGTTTGCAGTATCAATTGTTCTCATAAAATTAATTAGTGCAATTAATACTTATTTGTGACAATTTTTACTATCAAACTACATAAAATAAAAGTACACACTCAAGAGTCAATTTAAGCACAAAATCTAGAAATAAGAGTCAAAAAGTATAGTAAAATCCATGCAAGTGTCGCTAATTTATATAATAAACTTGGCCTCAATCAGCATTGCAGAACCAGCTCCGTAACTACTAATTTATAGCTATTAACCAGTCGCGAGTAAGCGATGTAGAATCAATTTCGTGACTTTAAACCTAGTGTACTGTATGGTAAAGAAACTAGTGCTGGGCTATGCTGAGTAACAAAATTCATGTAATAAAAATGTTGCCACTATTTATTTTTTAAAGTGATTTGAAAGGTACCATATAGTACTAATTCTAGTGATTGACTTATTTCCAGTATAAAAGTTTTTAGAAAACTTATTGCCACCACTGTTCATTATTTACCGAAAAAAAAGGAAAATGGAAAATGGAAACTTATATATTATGAGTTTAACGTCGAAAAGCATTTTGGAATAGTATTTTTTAAAAAATGAAATTGTATTTTATGATATGTTATATTATTACCAGCTTTGAGTATTTTTTTTAAAAATGAAATTGTATTTTACGATATGTTATATTATTACCAAATTTGATGATGTATAAATAAATCATTATGGGAAATGCTTTACCATGAGCTTTATGATTATATGGGAATATTGCAGTTATGTTATTATGAAAAGTTCAAATTTTTAGTAAACTAATTGCACTCACTGAGCTTGTTTTGCTCACCGTTCTTTTTATGTTTTTAAACAAACCACACTAGGTACGTGTACATATGTTGCAGTAATTAGAACTTCGCTATAGGTTAGTTGTATCATCGAGTGTTATTGTGCTTGTGGTATTTTGATATGTATGTTTGTGTAAAGAATGGATGTTTATAAAGGCTTTTAAATGAAATGCATGAATGTTTTAGATTTTAAAAGTTTATTTTAGTGAGTGTTAAGAGTTATTTGTTTGGGGTTGCTTGTGAGTGGACTTGAAGTCCACAATTTGTAGTTGACAAAATTGGTGTGAATATAGAAATGTTTTGAAATTTTACAGGACTTTTGAAAATTTTGGGAATGTCAAAATTTAGTCGTTGTATTGCCGAAATTTTAATAAAATGATTTTAAAAAAAATTCCCACCATTTTCCACAATTTTAATTTTTAAAATATAATTTTTTTAACAGTTAAAAGGCTTGACTTTACAGAAACCTTTAAGTTGAGTTAGTTATCGATTGGAGGGCTATTATGGGGTCATTGGGAGGGCTCCACTCAGGTTTTGAAAGGAAAACTCTGGGATAGGTCCTTTCAATAGCCCTTATGCATAAAATTTCCAAATGTTAAGATAGATTCCAAACTAAAATCTAGTTTGATGCACTTACTCCTTGCCTTTTTTGGTCTTATAAATGAATATCAACATAAACATTTGAAAGAATTCGTGTTGTTTACTTTGGAATGAAGCCACAAGGAATCATAGAATAGCAAATTAATATCTTAGTCTTTCCATTCCCATTAAAAGATAAGGTAAAATATTGGTTTTATTATCTTTTCTCTGGCTCAATGACATCATGGAATGAAATTAAAAGGTTATACTTAGATAAATTATTTCCTATATCAAGAGCTATCAATATCAGAAAGGAGATATATAATATAAGACAATTCACTAAAGAAATATTATATGAATATTATGAGAGGTCTATGGAATTATGTGCTAGTTGCTCATACCATTAGATTCTTAAGCAACTTTTAATTCAGTACTTTTATGATGGGTTACTACCAATTGATAGGAGTATGGTAAATGCAACTAGTTGAGGAGCTTTGGTAAATAAAAAGAAAATGATCAAGTAATTGATTACAAATATGGTAAATAAAAAGAAAATGATCAAGTAATTGATTACAAATATGGTTCAAAATTCTTAATAATTTGGAACAAGGGTGGATGGATTTATTAAGCAAGCGAATGACGTAAGTGCTCCAAACCTTGAGAATAAAATTTCTAATTTAACTACTTCAGTTCTTCGTATAGTTGTAGGCTAATTATAATTAGTATGAATGTATGGAATATGCTCACTCTCTAAGCATACTATAAATATGTGTCCTATATTACAGCAAAACTTTACTCAAGAAGCTAATGCAATAGGGGTGTTTCCTGGTTAGCCTCAATGGAAATATGACCCTTATTTAAATCACTATAATTTATGACAGAGGGATCACTCAAATTTGAGTTATGGAAATTAAGGAGAGTAACAAAGAAACTTACATATGCTTTATCTTAACCCTCAAATTGAAGTATGTCTTTTGATGAAATTATTAAAGCCCTTGTTAATAATGCTTAGTAATTTTAATAGGAAATAAAGGCAATTCAATTCAACTTCTTTACTAAAAAAGGTAGAAAGGCACAAAGCAGGAAAGAAGAAAGATGAATTTCTAGCTCAAGATGCAACAAAAGTAATTATTATTTTTCTTTTCCTATATCATCTAATGCATATGTACCTCTTTTCCTTTACAAGTTGGCTAAATCTAAAGAAGATGAATATGAAAGAGAGATCTTAGAAACCTTTAGAAAGGTGAAAATCAATATACCCTATACTAGAAGCCATTAAGCAAATTCCAAAATTTGCAAAGTTTTTAAAAGAACTATGTAAAAATAAAGTAAGTTGAAGGACAAGGAGAGAATAATTTTGGTTAAGAATGCGTCAAATGTGATAGATAGGAAATTAATAGAAAAATACAAAGATTCAGGTATGTTTACACTTTTTTGTGCTATTGGTGATAAAGCAATTGAGCATGCCGTGCTAAATTTAAGTGTATCTATTAATTTCATGTCATACTCAATTTACCAATTCTTAAATATAAATTATTTTTAAGAAACTAATATGATTATTTAACTAGTTAACCATAGTTATGTGAATCCTATTAGTGTTATATAGGATGTTTTAATTCAGGTTAATAGTATAGTATTTTTAGTGGATTTTTAAATCTTAAAAATGGATGGAGATAGTGTAGAGCATTCAAATTTAATTTATTAGGAAGGTTGTTTATAAAGATGGCTAAAAATTTTAATATGGATGAGGATACTCTTTCCATTGAGTTTGATGGAGGGAGAGAGAGTGAAATTTAATTTTTTTAGGTAATAAAGTACTCTAACAATGTTCATTCATGTGGCTATTGTTGATTGAATTATACAACATATTTTTTAGAAATAAAGTGCTTGTAATATGTCATAATCTAGCACTAAATTAGAAATGAATGGGCAAGTTGGTAAAACTTGTAAAGTTATAGAATCATTATTAAGAACGTTAAAAGAGTCCAAAAATTTAAATGCTACAATTTCTATAACTTATAAGAAAATGTTATCTTTTGTTTTGCAAGCTCTAAATCTAGAATTAAAAACCTTATTTGATCACCTAAAATATGTCTATTTGGGTGAGGGGGAGTCACTACTTATGATCATATGAAAAATTTTAACTAAAGAGCAAGAAGAGAGGCCAATAATACTTTTAAAGGAGTATAAAACTGCAATTAGTTAGACCTTAGATGATATAAAAGAAAAAATTCCAATGATTTTCATGCATACAATTCTTTAAAAAAAATGTTAAGCCATTCAAAGAAACATAAAGGAGACTCAATCCATCAAAGAAAAAGGTGGTAATGAAAGAGAACCGAAAGCTTTTGGATGCAAGTGTGATCTATCCGATTTTAGATAGCAAGTGGGTGAGCCAGTTCATACTATGCCAAAGAAAACTAGGTTGACAATGTTAAGAAGTCAAAATGATAAGTAGGTGCTAGTGAGGATGCAACATAGGTGGCGAATGTGTATAGATTTTAGAAAGCTTAACTTAGCTATTAGAAAAGAACATTTTCCATGACCCTTTATAAATAAAATGTTAAAAAGATTTGCTAATAAATAATGTTCTTGTTTTTGTATGGTTTTTCAAATTACTACTTGGTAGTAATTGCCCAACAAGATTAAGAAAAAAATACCTTTACAGGCCTTTTTATAATATACAACTTTAAACAAATGTCATTCGGTCTTTATAATGTTCCAAATACATTTCAAAGGTGTATAATGAGTATTTTTATAAGAATATTGATAATTTCTTTAAAGTATTCATAGATGATTTCACTATTTATGGAGATTCATTTTATGATTGCTCAAATCATTTATCTAAGATTCTTAAAAGATGCATAAACCAATTTGGTATTGAACCATAAAAAAAGTCATTTTATGGATGATCAAGTCAATGTTTTAGGACATGTGATTTCATCTAAGGCATAGAAGTTGATTAAAAAAGAGGTGAATTCAATATACGCTTACCTTACCTTACAAATGTTAAGAAAGTTGATATTTTTTTAAACATACTATATTTTATCGTAGGTTTATTAAATACTTTTCAAAGATTGCCTACCATTACCAAAGTTACTGCAAAAAGAAGTTGCATTTGAATTTGGAGAAGAAAAAGAAGCTTTTGACAAGCTTAAGACATTATTGACAAGTGCATTTATTACTCAACCACCAAATTAGAACCTACTTGACATCATGTGTGATGTAAGTAATTATACAGTGGGAACTCTTTCAGGCTAAACGATTAAGAAAAAAATCCATTTCATCTATTATGCCTCAAGGACATTACATGCTATAAAGTGCAATTGCTTTACAATAGAAAAGGAGTTTTTAATAATTGTTTTTGCTTTAAATAATTGTAGACCTTATTTGCTTGGCTCTAAAGTTATTACGTCTTATGAAAATGAAGCATTGAAATGCCTTTTGACAAAGGAATCTAAATTGAGGTTGATACGATAGATTTTGATACTTTAAGATTTTGATTTGGCAATAAGAGATTAAAAAGGAGCAAAAAATTCGGTGGTCAACCATTTGAGTAAGTTAGTAAGGGATGAAGATATTTTACCTATTTTTAAAACTTTACTTGGTGAACAACTTTTCCAAAGGAAAGGTATAATTCCTTGGTACATTGACCTTGTTAATTATTTAGTTACTAGAACTCCACCTAACTATATTAGTAAGATCAGTTACAAAAATATAAGGAATGAGGAAAACTATTATGTTTGGGATGAACTGTATTTGTGAAAGTTTTGCACAAAAAATATTATGTTTGGGATGAACTATATTTGTGAAAGTTTTGCATAACTTAAGTTACTAGGCATTGTGTTCTAGAGAGATAATACCATTCTGTCTTAGTTTTTTGTTACAATTATGCATGTAGAGGTTACTTTAGTCCTAAATGAATGGCTAGGAAGGTTTTGAATGATGGTTTGTATCCAAAAACTTTGTTTAAATATGCTTACTTATTTTGTAAAAGGTGTGACAATTGCCAAAAGATAGGTAATTTGTCTCATAGAATAAAATGCCTCAAACTCCCATTCTTATAATTGAGATATTTGATGTATGGAGCATTGATTTTACAAACACTTTTCCTTCATCCTATAATTTTTCTTATATAATTTTGGTATTTAATATGTTTTCTTCATCCTATAAAATATTCAATACATTCAAAGTTTCATAAGTTATTGTCAATAATCAAGGGAGTCATTTTTACAACAAAGTAGTTGTGACTTTGTTTAAAAAGTATGGAGGGTAATATTAAATAGCCAATACATATTATAAATGAATGGATAAGCAAAAGTATCAAATAAATAAGTGAAGTTCATTTTGGAAAAGACGGTGAATTTAGGAAGAAAGGATTGGAGCTTACATATAGAAGATGCTCTTTGGGTTTACTGCTTAAAGTATAAAATAGTGATAAGAATCTCCTTATTGATTGGTTTTTGGTAAATTTTGTCATTTACCTATGGAGATTAAATATAAAACTTATTGGGAAGTGTGATATATTTAAACAAAGCTAAGGAAGCAAGGAAATTGTAGTTGTAAGAATTAAAGAACTAAGGTCGAATGCTTATAAGAATTCAATAATTTATAAAAAGAAAACTAAAATTGTTCCACGATCATATGATTTTGAGGAAGCAATTTAAGGATGGAAAGAAGGTGTTATTGTAATTCTCAATTAAAGCTCATTTCATATAAGTCAAGTTCTCGCTGAATTGATCATGTTGCAATATATATAAAGAGTTTAGATACTGAAAAGATCTTCAAGGTAAATAGTCACAGATTGAAACCATTTCATAAAGATGTAGTGATCTCAAGTTTAAGGGATATTAATTTGGCACTTCTTCAATATTTAGAAGATTGAGAAGAAAAACTTCATTAACAATAATAACGTTAAACAATTATTTTATTTAAGAGGCAACCTGATATGATAATTTTTGTTAGTTTCATTTTAGTTATTTATTGGTTTCATTTGCTTGCTTTGTGTAGTTTTTCTTTTTTTTGGTTTAAGTGAAGAATTTGATCTTTTGTGTAGATTATTAAAGTTAATAAGGGGGGATCACACCTTAAGCAAATTAAGTTTTGAATACTACATTCTTTAAGCTCCAGGTTACTGAAATGAATAAGGAGAGATCACATATTATAGATATTAGTAAACTAGTTTTTAAGGAATGAATAGGAAATATTTTCTTAATTAAAAAAGATAAAAATAAAATTTGTATATTTTGTTCATACAGGTTTTTATGTTAAAATTAAAATAAAAATCCTAAAATTTAATTATATTTTTTAAGAGACTTTACACCTCCCACACTAGTTTTCTTCCTATCCCTCCTTCACATTATTTCTCTTCTTGATTAGTCAACAATGTTTATCCTCCCATTAGGTCATTTCTGACACTAATTTTGTTGATTCCTACTTTACTATGTCAATTTACTCTTCTCCAATTTGGTTTCAATTTGTTGTTAATCTAATCCCTTATTGATTTCCTCTATTTGTCTACTTCTCCATTGATTTGTTTCTTCGTTGATGTATCTCCACTAGTTGTTGCTTCATCTGGTCATGTTCTACTCATTAATTTTATTGCTCTCCTTTTTTATTTTGTTTTAATCAACTTTTTGTGGCAGTCATAACAATAGGGAGAATGAAGGGTACTAAGAGGATAGTGACATGTGATAAATTTATGGCAAATTTTGTGGATAAAAGACTTTTAAAGACTGTATTAACCACAAATGCTAATCAGAAGCATGTTTAGATAACCAAGGGTACATCTATTTTGCTATTATATGACCTTCATGAACAGCCCACGTTCAATTCTAAGGAGAGAAAATAAAGGTATGCTACTCTTAAAATCTAAAAAATTATTTATTTTTTGACACATATGTGTATCTTCCCAGTCAATCTAAAGAATGTTTTCCTAAAAATTTGAATGGATTTATTTGTAGCGTTTTCTTTCTTTTAATAATACAAAGAGAAAGGTTAAAACTTATACATAGACTAAAGTTGAATTATTCTTTATTTGGTGTATAGTACATAGGGTTCATGTTAATGTAGATGCTTAGTTAGCTATGTAATTTAAAACTACCATATCATGTAATAAGAATTTATGTCTTGGTTCTTTGATTACTCTCTTGGCTATGAATCTTAACTTGCCTGGTATTGCTAACATTGATATGCATGTAATTTCTGAGATGAAACCTTCAGTCAATACTTGGGATGAAGTTGATCAAGAGAAAAAAGGGGGGATTTTATTTGTGTCACCTGATTCCCTAAAGTAGGCTCACCATCACATAAGCACGACGATTCAAATGTTCAAAAACCTTTATTTCTTCTAACATCATTAGTTCGACGTTATTATAATCTTCAATTGGAGAGATTGGAGAATAAAGTTTATAAAATGAAGAGGAATTTGGATGCTTTACTTTGATAAATGGGGTTAACACTTCCATGTCCACCTACATTGTAGTGCATTCAACTTCATATATTCACAACTAAAGGGAGTATGATAATCTTTCACTTATTTTATGTTAATTAATTTTGTTGAATGTGAGCATCCTATACATATATTAGGGTAATGTATGACTTAGGTGCGGGGAAGAGTAAGTGTATAAACCATATTAGAATAGGACTTTATTTTTCTTTAGTGAAATGTGAGATTTGTGCTTAGAATCTTGAATACTATGATTTATATGTGTTGATTATTCCTTATGGCAAACTTATTTTTTAATTATTGTTTAAAAATAGTCCTTAAGCTAAGATAATTTTTGTTTGAGTTTCAATGTATAAGAGAGACAAGTATAATTAGTGTTTTTCTATAAATTACTTAAAGTATCTCATCAATTTTATTGAATGAAAATGTATAGGACTTGAGGCAATTTGATACTAGTGTGAGCTTTTAAGCCTAAAACCAATTTATTTTCTTTATTATGTGTTGTCAAACATGGCTTCTTTATGTAACTTGCTCTTGTATACATTTTGATACCACATTTTTGGCGAATATATATATATAGAGATGATAGCGCCAATTAGGTATAACCATTTTTTTGACTCATAAAAAACTACCTTAATTTTTGCCCCTATAGAACCAATTTGAGCCTTGACATTTCTTTTCTTGCATATTAAACATAATACAAGCCACGTTTATCCTTTTTTTGTTAATTTTCTTAATAATTTTGATTCCCTAAATTGAACAAATTGTATAAAGCTTATTTGCATAAGATTTTAACCACTTTTGTAAAAATTTATTAGTTTATTAAAGTTATAGTATTTTGATTTGTCATTCTTTGTAGAATAGGAGAGAAGTATAGTTAAAAAATCTCTTCTTTAATATTTGTTACTAAAAACAGGAATGAATTGATTATAATTGTACAATTTAAATCAAGTAAATTTCAAACTAGTTTGAGTTGAAACTTATATAGATCACTTTGTATGGTTCCTTTGACTTTTTCTTTTATGTTATACCTTTACCTAACCCACATTACAACCCTTATCAAGACTCTTTGATTTATGCATTAAATTCATATTTTTTACTTGCGGAGATATCATTTATAAACAAGCCTATAGAAATAACTTATTATGTTTTGATTTAAGAGTATAATGAACCTAAAATACTTTTGAGTGTATAGAGTAAAATCTATGATTGGGTGTTAAGTTTTGTTTCATTTAAGTTTGAAAGAAATGATGAGTTGTTATGTTTTCATTATAAAAATTTGTCTTATGAGTATTTATTATCTTGATTGCTATTTTACCCTAGGCCTTTAATACATATTAACTTTTGAGATATTTTGGATAACATAAAAGAGGATGAGAGGAATATTGATATATTTACTTGAAGTATGCTTGAGGAAGATAAGGAGTTCAGTGTGGGTGAATTTGATAAGATGTGATTAGATCGTATTAATTACACTTATTTCTTAGTTTTGGATGGTTTTGAAGCACAATTGGTAAAAATGATATTTAATTTATTTTAGGAGGCCACAAGTGGAGATTGGATCAAATTTAGTTTGAAAAATTTAATTGGACCATCATTTGTTAAAGCCATAAATTTTGTATAGTTGGAGCGAAAGATGGCAGATTGTTGAAAATGATAAGATGAGACCACGTCTAAGAGTCAAACTCACTTTAGGAAGTCTATTCGAATTAGGAAGCTTTATATTAAGCTTTATTCTATGGGAATTTTGATTTATTTCAACCATTATATCTGGAATAGTTATAGACTATAGTTTCAAAGAGGGAAGAACATGTTTCTTCTTAATTGCTTTATTTTCTTTCTTCTATTTTAGAGTGGAAAGATAGCTATGAGTGGCTAAATCTAAATTTTCATATCGAAGGAGAATTAAAACTGCATTTGTAACTTAGAGAGGTATTTTTCTAAAACTAAATTTAATTTCAATTTAATCATTTCTTGTTTCTTGTTCTTCTATTTCATGAGTAATTAATATTGATTGATTTGCTATATTAATTCGGTGTTTGATTATTCTATTACTATCCATAAGTTCAGTGATCTGTAATTTTCATGGATGATTGTAACAAGTAGCAAGTAGATTATTTATCTATTTATATTTCTAACTTATGAGAAACAAGAAACTAAATTAAATAGTTTTTGCTACCTAAATTATTCAACTTAGGGTTTAGTTTTTTCATTAAACATTTTGCTAATATTTAACTTATATAAAATGATGTCATACCCAATCAATTACTAGTAAATTTTGATTTGAATGCTAGGTTTAAATAAACTAATTTAGGGTAATTGAGACTTATTATGTCTATCCTAATAAATTTTAGACTGAGTGCTTGAGTTGTGAAAATTTATTCTTTTTAGACTAGTTATCAGAGTTATAATTAGATAAGATCCTGAACTTGAATTAGAGTTAAGTAAAATTGAATTTGTTACTTTTATAATTAATTGATTCATTTTAATTTCTTGTTAATTTTAGTTTATTAGTTAATTAATCATATCTCCCATTATATTTTGTCTACTGAAATTAATAAACTAACATTTAATTATCTTTGGTTTCGATCTGATTTTGTGACTATTATAATAGTTTAGTAAATCAAAGATTAATTTTGAAGATTTTGACAACTCCTTCATTCTCTTACTTTTTTGGTTGTAATGTGTGCCTATGGCCCTTAGATACCTCAAATACTGCAGACAAGTAGTCATGAAACTTCGGATAGGATTTGGAAGGGATTAGCAGGTTTAAGGAAAAACAAGCTGCCACAAATTATGTACATCCTATAGGTGTCAGGTATAATCTTTATATTCTAGGACTTTAAAAATTAGAAAACTTATAGTTTTCAGTTGAGAGATAATTCCAAACTATATTATCTCATTTTTCAAATAAAAAGATTATTGAGACCTCTTAAGCCTCCCTTAGTTCAGCCATAGACTAAAATTCTACATCTTTTTTATTAAAAACTTTACCAAAGAGAAGTAGAAAATTACGCCTAATTATCACGTATTTTCTAGAATTGTTATCAATCAATTTTGGTATTAATCATTTCAAATAAAGTTATTTCGTAATTTTATTTTTTTCATATTCTTTGATACTAGCTTTTTATTCTAAAAATGTTGATTTTAATTGTTCAATAGTTTGCCATTAGCAAGACCATTAATTTGATATTGTGCCAAGCACTTTCACAAATTTCTTTTTCTTAATATAAAATATTACTTTTTTTGGTAAAAACTCTATTAACTAAAATTGGTTTAAAATCTATCGGATATAAATTTGATAACTATGAATAATTCTAAAATTCCTTGTATATAGGAAATGCTGAATATAATTTGTACTTAGCATTATAATAAAAAGGTGCAGGCTTAAGGATATTTGTATTTAGATTTAGATTTAGTTTTTATTTTCATTTTTAAATTTAATAAAATACATTTATTGAGATTTCTGTTTCTATTTTCGTTTAGTCTTTTAATTTTTTTAACTTATGAAAATTATTAAAAAATTAATATTAATTAATAATAACAATTATGATTAATATATTTCAATGATTTAATTTATATAATTACTTTAAACTTAATTCTAAAAATATTTCTA
>JANIPN010559894.1:0-12114 GCA_027478595.1 Erythroxylum anguifugum
CTATGAAGAAAACGTAAAACAAGAATGAAAGAAAAGTGCAGCAGCCAAAAGACCTAACCTAAACCTAAACCTACGACAACCTCCTAATTTAGCTTAG
Organism: Erythroxylum anguifugum; assembly: GCA_027478595.1. NCBI lineage: Eukaryota > Viridiplantae > Streptophyta > Magnoliopsida > Malpighiales > Erythroxylaceae > Erythroxylum > Erythroxylum anguifugum. The sequence continues at coordinate 98 of JANIPN010559894.1, forward strand.
CTTCCCCCATCATCTAACCCTAATACATATATATATATATATACGGCAACCACTCCCTCTCCTAATTGATGTGAATCTCTTCTTTATCTTCTCTTGATTTTGTCTAGATTAGGTAGTCTTCTAATTTATGTGGAAGTCTTCTTGAAAAGAAGTCCAAAAGATCTTGGGCGATTGTGTTTCAATTGGGAACAACTTCTGGAAAATCAGTAGAATTAGGATTCTGACCTTAGGTGTGCCCACGCCTAATCTTTGAATTTCGACCAATCTGGAAATTTCAGATTTCTTGCCATATCTTTCTTCTTTTTAATCCTTTTTCGTCTTCACGGCATTGAAAACCATCTGTAAACAATTATAAAATAATTCCATTAATTCTAGATAATAATTTTAACACATCGACAATAATTACGTCCAAATATGTGCAATTAAATTGACTTATCACTGACTGGACTCCTTCCTAGAAACAACAAATTCTCACTTGCCATTTCTTAGATCAGACCATAGGCCCTTGCTTGTTAAATTTAATAGGGAAACAACGGAGTGTAAGGGTACTAGGAGCTTTCGATTTCAGTAGGTCTGGTTGGCTAATGAGAACTTTTCTAATTTTGTGGAAGAGAATTGGCATCCAATCCTGAATCATTTATGCGCATCTATTGCTAGCTTTGCGGAAAAATTAAGGGATTGGAACACAACTGATTTTGGCAACATTTTCTATCATAAAAAGAGACTTATTGCTCGGTTGAAAGGCATTCAACAAGCGATAGAAAGGAATGACTCTGATTCTCTCTTGGACTTGGAAGAGAAGCTTCGTGATGATCTCATCCAGGTCCTGTGTGAAGAGGAATTATTTTGGCACCAACAATCACGTAGTATGTGGTTAGCTCATGGAGACCGTAGCACTAAATATTACCATATGGTGACTATGACAAAGAGGAAGAGATTGAAGGTAGAAATGCTAAAGGATGATCGTGGAAACATGATTACCGATCTTATGTTACTTCGTGACTTAGCTAAGGATTACTTTTAAAAGCTTTTCTTGGGAGACAAAAGTATGATGATCCATTTTCCTATTGTTGGAGCCTTTCCAAGGTTGACAGAAGATGAGTTAGGTTCTCTCTATTCTCCTATAGTATATGATGAAATTAAAAAAGCTATTTTTGAGATGGATGCCAATAAAGCTCCTGGTTTTGACAGATTCAATGCGCTATTCTTCCAAAAACAGTGAATTTAATGGGCCAGTCTGTGTTTAAATTGTTCAGAAGGTGTTCAAGCATGAACAATGGGAGTCAGAGCTAAATCAAAGTGTCTTTGTTTTGATCCTAAAAGTCCAATCCCCAGTGTCCATCACTCAATTCAGACCGATTAGTCTTTATACTATATTATACAAGACTATTACTAAGGTTGTAGTTAATCGTCTGAAACCTGCCCTCGATTCTATGATAGCTCACAACCAGCGCAGTTTTGTTCCTAGCCGTTTAATTACAGATAACATTATTATTGCTCAGGAGGTCATTCACTTGATGAGGAAGAAAAAAGGGAAATCTGGGTTTCTAGCAATCAAAGTAGATTTAGAGAAAGCCTAAGATCATCTCCGACGGGATTTTATCCTGGATACTTTGATGGATATTGGTTTGCCAACGGACTTGATTAGTTTGATTATGAAGTGTGTTACTTCAATCTCAATGAAAGTTTACTGGAATGGTGAACTCTCTGATTCTTTTACTCCGAATAGAGGAATCAGGCAAGGAAATCCTTCATCCCCCTATCTGTTTGTTTTTTGTATGAAGAGGTTGGGACATCTTATTTATTCTGAGGTAGCATAGGGGACTTGGAAGTCGATTAGGTTGAGTAGATGAGGTCCTACCATCTCTTACCTTTTCTTCGTGGACGATCTCATTTTGTTTGCGGAGGCTTCCATGGATCAGGTGCAAATAATCTCCAGGGTTCTAGATACTTTTTGTATGATATCAGGACAGAAAGTCAGCAATGACAAGTCTAGAGTCTATTTCTCAAAGAACATTTCTCGACCTCGAGCTCAAGCCCTAAGTAAGAATTTGGGTTTCCAGCGCACTGCGAACCTTGGAAAGTATCTTGGGTTTCCATTAATTCATGAAAGATCGACGAGGCATACGTACCAATGCATCCTTGATAAAGCTCAACATAAACTAGCAGGTTGGGGTGCTCATTTTCTTTCCCTTGTAGGTAGGGTCACAATGACACAAACTGTTCTTGCGTCGCTACCTATCTATACCATGCAAATAGTGCGGTTATCAAGGCAGTTTTGTGATGATCTTGAGAAGATTATGCACGATTTCATTTGGGGATCTAAGGAGAGTCAAAGGAAGGTTAATCTTGTGAGTTGAGAGGCAATGTGCAAACCAAAGAATTCCAGGGCCTCGGTATTCGAAGAATTCGTTCTACTAATGATGCTTTACTCTCTAAACTTGGCTGGGAGTTAATATCTAATCCTTCTGGACTTTGGGTACATATCCTTCAAGCAAAATACCACTTTGATACTTTGAATATTCCTGAGGTCTTGGAGAGTAGAGGAGCCTCTTCAGTTTGGAGAGGTATTTCTACCACTTGGAAATTTGTTCTTGCTGGTGCAAGGTGGCGAGTAGGTAAGGAAAATTGTATCAGATTTTGGTTAGACAATTAGGTTGGCGATGGGCCCCCTAGCTCTCTTGGTTATTAATCTTATCCCTGACAGTATTTTGTATGCAAAGGTGAGAGAGTTTGTGGACATAGAGGGGTGTTGGCATTGGTAGAAGTTTTAGAACCTCCTTCCGTCGGCAGTGTGCTTGACAATTGCAAGCATTATGGCTCCGAGACTTGAGTTTGATGAAGATTGTGTGGTGTGGGATCCAAACCAAAATGGGTCCTTTTCAACATCATCTGCATATGAGTTAATTGAAAATATTGGCGATGAAGGCAATAGTAGATTGCGGTCTTTGATTTGGAAATGGCAAGGTCTACAACGTATCAGATCATTTTTAGGGCTATTTGCTCAAGGAAAACTCTTGAATAATCAGTAGCGTACTTATAGACATCTTTCTGATGATGACAGGTATCACTATTGTGGCAATCCTGAATCTTGTTTGCATGTTATTAGATATTGTCCTAGAGTGCGCCCATTTTGGACGCAGTTTTCATCTGAAGTGGACCTTGCGGATTTCTCTAATCCTAACACTTCGGCGTGGCTAATCTTGAATCTCTACAATCACGTAGAGGTTAGTGGTTTAAGGTGGTCAATTATATTTGGCGTTTCCTGCTAGTTCCTGTGACTTTGGCGAAATAAAAGTTTATTTGAGGATAATTTCTCTTGGTCGGTCACTAGCAAGACTATTGTTCTAGATTATACGACTTGGGTTGTGAAAGCAGGTATGGTTACTTCTTGAGCTATTATTGGTCACGACGCTAGTAGCATTAAGCATATTGGTTGGGCCAAACCGAGTGAGAGATGGATCCGGTTGAACACGGATGGGGTGAAGCCAATGTCAAGTTGGAATGCTTCTACTTGTGGTCTCCTTTGCGATAGTTCTGGTGTTTGGTTGGGAGGATTCATCCATCATATTAGCTTTTGCTCGCCCCTAGATGCTGAGTTATAGGGTATTTATTCGAGGTTGAATCTGGCTTAGGATATAAGTTATCGACGAGTTGAGCTAAAAGTTGATTTCTTGGTAGTCATTAACATTCTTTCCTCTTCATGGTCGAGGTCTTCCTATACTGGTCGAGGTCTTCCTATACTACTTCCTTGGTAAAGGCTATTCAGGTTTTATTAGCTAAATTCTGGACAGTTCGTCTTTGCCATGTCTTTTGTGAAGGAAATCGTTGCGCTAATTGGTTGGCTTCTACTACAGTCTTTTAGCTATGGATTTACTAATGTGTGGTCTCCTCATTTGGGATGTCTTGCTATTCTCTTTGAAGATATGTGTGAGGTTTTAACCCCTGTTTAAGTTTTGCTTTTATTCCCTGTATTAAAAAAGGAACTGTCGAGTCCTTCACTCCGTTTCCTCAGGGGTAATTTTGTCAACTGTGAACTTTTTATTCCATTCCCTCGAAAGCCCGGCTTTTCTCCGTAGCCAAACAGGACGCGTTGTTATTCAGCTAGGGTTTCAGTTGGTTACCATTTGGCGATTCCGCATCGGCCTGTTTCAATCCGATCGTCATTATGAATGTGGTGAAGAAACTTTGACCAGTTGAATGCTTTAGCGAGTTTGAGCTTCATTAATCTTCGTTAGTCTCAAGATTTCTACGGTTTTCTTTCTGAAAAATATTGAGTTTCGCCTATGGCTGATCGCAACAATAACAACAACGGCACTAACGGCGGCGGAACCAGTACTGGCGGCGCAAAGCCGATATGGATGAAGCAAGCGGAGGAAGCGAAGATTAAGAGCGAAGCCGAGAAAACAGCCGCCGCCAAGGCAGCATTCGAGGCGACTTTCAAATCGTTGGCGACGAACAATCCCGAAAAGCCTTTAGATTCCGAGTCGGAGGAAGAGGAGGTCGACGATGATGATTTGGAAAACAAACCTGTGGGCCCTGTGGACCCTGCCAGGTGCACAGCGGCCGGAGCAGGCATTGCGGGCGGGACTGCCTGCGCGGCATCAACGTTTGTGGTGGTGACGAAAGACGCCGACGGAAGAAAGGTTCCGCATGGTGGAGCTGTGATTAAGGTTAAGGTGGCGCCGGGAGTGGGTGTCGGTGGTACGGAGCAAGACGGGATTGTGAAGGATATGGGGGATGGGACTTATACTGTTAACTATGTTGTTCCCAAGAGGGGTAATTATATGTTGAGTATTGAGTGTAATGGGAAACCCATAATGGGGAGTCCATTCCCTGTGTTCTTCAGTCAAGGTGAGTGTTCTCTGTTGTAAATTGTAACATCTTATGTGGTATTTGTTTTCTGGTTAAGTATTTAATATTTTAAGTGTTCCAAGTTGGATATGAATTATGTTTATAGTCTTTAGGTTGTACGGGAAATGTGAATAATGTGAATGATTGTTCTACCGGACACCTAGTATATTTTTTTATCTGTTTCTGGATAACTTTGGGTACATGTTGGTTTAGATCACATAATATTTACTGTCGGATGTTCTCTCAGGTACTACCACGAGTGGAGTTCTGGGTATGGCTCCTGTATCAACATTTCCTAATCTAGTCAATCAGACTATGCCCAACATGCCCAATTATTCTGGCTCTGTTTCTGGGGCTTTCCCGGGGTTACTAGGACTGACTCCGGGAAGTGTTCCTGGTGCTTCAGGTGGAGTTATTTTGCCTGGAATCGGGGCATCTCTTGGGGAAGTTTGTAGAGATTACCTTAATGGTCGGTGTGCAAAAACTGATTGCAAGCTCAATCATCCCCCACACAATTTGCTGATGACCGCATTGAGTGCACTAACCTCGATGGGGAATCTTAGTCAGATGCCTATGGCACCTTCTGCAGCTGCAATGGCTGCTGCTCAGGCTATTGTTGCTGCTCAAGCGCTTCAAGCTCATGCTGCTCAATTACAGGCACAAGCTCAGTCTGCAAAAGATTCTTCTGGTATTTGCTCTTGTTTGAATAGTTAACTTGTTCATGCGGCTGCTACTCTTCATCTACTGATGCTGTTACTTTTAGTATAACATTTTTGAGCATGCTGTACTTTTGTCATGGTTTCTGTACTTGTTTTCCCCTTTTTCTAGGCTCACCTGACAAAGCTGGAAAGGAAGATCAACTGAAAAAGACACTCCAAGTGAGCAATCTTAGCCCACTTCTGACTGCAGAGCAACTGAAACAATTGTTCAGCTTTTGTGGCACAGTTGTTGGATGTACAATCACTGATTCAAAGCATTTTGCGTACATAGAATACTCAAAACCTGAAGAAGCAACTGCTGCTTTAGCATTGAACAATATGGATGTTGGGGGTCGACCACTAAATGTTGAAATGGCTAAATCACTTCCTCAGAAGCCACTTTCAACTGCTTCATTGGCTTCGTCTTCTCTGCCATTAATGCAACAAGCTGTTGCGATGCAGCAGATGCAGTTTCAACAGGCTTTGCTTATGCAACAAACTATGAATCAACAGCAAGCTGCTAACCGAGCTGCTTCCATGAAATCTGCAACTGAGTTAGCAGCTGCTAGAGCTGCAGAAATAAGTCAGAAGTTAAAAGCTGACGGGCTTGTTGTAGATGAGGTCGAAAAGAAAGAAAAATCAAGGTATATTTCCATGGTCTCCTGTCTTGCCATAAGAAGTACTGATTTTGCTAAAGTTGTGATTACTAGTCTGTCTTGTGTGTGGAAAACGAAAACAATGATCTTATGCTGAATTTTTTATATGGGTCTTGGGGAAGAAAAGCTATTCCTGTTATGTATGCGTTTGTGCAATTGCTTTTTCAATTTGTTGGAAACCTTTTCTTTAGAATTTTTGTTCTCTGCAAAAATTCAAATGGAATGTTTATGGTCCACGAAATTCAGAATAAGTGATAAGTTGTGTTTGGGGGTGTGAAGAGATCTTATCACAACATTAATTTGGTGTTTCATGTTCATAGGCATGAGATCTATTATTTAGAACCTTGCTGCTTCAATGAATTTGTCCATATTTAATTCAATATTATGACACCAATATTTCCATTTACGTTTTTTATAAACCCACAAAAATTTGCTAGCATATGTTATTGTTATTGTATCATACTTACTTGCATCTTCATGATAATTATGGAAGTAAATGCAACAAATTAGGCATACATCCTTTGTGCATTTTCGTAATCTACTAATGTATTGAACTTCGATTGAAGGTCTCCATCAATATCCCGAGCCAAGTCAAGGTCCAAGTCAAGGTCACCAGTTAGCTATCGACACAGGCGAAGGTCTCGTTCTTACTCACCTCCATCTCGTCGCCGTATAGATCGTAGGTCTAGGTCACCAGTCAGGTATCATCATCATTCAAGATATGAGAGTGAACGGCGGTCATATAGAGATATTAGGGGTGATAGTAATAGATCTAGAAGACGGGATAGGTCACCTGATCACCATTCATCTCTTTCAAGGAGAAGTAGGAGTGTCAGCCCTCGATTGAGAAAATACCGTAGGCCTGATTCAAGCTCACCAAAACCTCGGAAAGAAAGTTCACCACATAGGTCAGGGAAATCATTGCATGGATCTTCAAGATCACCTAGGTGTCATAGTGAAAGTAGGTCATCACCTCGAAATGGTAGTGATAAGAAACTCTCTAGGTCCAAATCGGTGGAGCACTTAAATGAAACTGAGAATGAAAAGTCAAAGCAACATGAGAGAGGGAGATCCAGGTCATTATCTAAGGAGAGAAAATATCAAAGAAGCATGGATTCCCTGAATTTGGATGAAGATGAACCAAGCCGTAGGAGGCGGTCCAGGGCAAAAGCTGTGGAAGTTAAACAGCAGTCACATGAGAAAGTTGCAAAAGCCAAGGGTGAAAGAGTTAAACATTGTGATAGAAAGAGGTCCAGATCAAAATCTGTGGAAAGAAGACAACATTCGAGGGAGAAAGGAGATGGAGGCCGAGACAGAAAGTCTAAACATCGAGATAGGAGAAGGTCCAGGTCTTTATCTATTGACAGTAAGCATCATGGAGAAGGTAGGTCATCCCGAAGGAGTGGAGAGGACAGGAAATCAAAGCACAGGAGGCTCTCCAGATCAGTATCTCCTGGGAGCAAGTACAGCTCTGATAATAGGAAAGATGAGACTATTAGTGAAAGGTCAAAACATAGTAGCAGGCGACGATCAATGTCAACTGAGGATGAGCAATGCAGATCTTCAAGAGATATAGTGGATAGTAAATATAAAAAGAGAAGAAATTCTAGATCAAAATCTGTCGAGCGAACATATCACCTAAAGGACGAGAAAGTTGTAAAAAATGATGAGAATTTGATGCATTCTGACCGCAGATATGGCAAGTCTAAAGATGCCTTCAAAGAACAAGGTACTTTTGTTAAATATTCAACTGATACTGGCAAGGAGGAAGTATGTACTTCAAAACTTGAGGGTTATGATTTGAGGGGACCAATGGAAAATATTGATGTGGTTAATAACCAAAGTACCAGGAACAATTCTGTCTCAGATGTCAAGTGCCTAAATTAGTTTCATTAATAAAAGCTAAATATCCAGAGCTTTAATTGATTGGACATAACAACTTATGTGGGAAGAAAACATCTCATCTGTTGTTCTTTCATTCAGCATTCACTTGTTTTGTATCTTTCTATTTTTGCAGGATTGGAAGAAGAGAATGAATCTCAAACAGTCAGCTCAGATGAATAAGCTTGGCAGCATTGGCATGAGCAAGGAGTTAAATGAAGTATCTCAACTAAAGATGAAAAAGAGATTATTGTTTCACATCTGGCGGATCAGAGTTGTGGCCCTAGCAGCCTGAATTTGAGAATCTCATTCTACTCTTAGATGTTCATTGAGATCCATGAATTTAAAGTTGTGCACTATCTGACATGAACTTAAGATCTCTCAATGTTTCTTTGGTGCATGGATTTTTCTGTCAGTTCATTGCTTCTCATGAGCATGAACGACATTTTTTTTTCCTTTTTCCTTTCCTTAAAACTTTGCAGGTCTACTTGTAGCAGATTGGAACTAGTCTAAGGAATGTCATGAAATAGATATGGGTTAAATGTTTCAAGAGGTGTTCTGCTGTTATCTGCATCAATTCAGTCTTTGTAGCAAGCTTCCAAAACTGCTAGATGTATGTTGCACCATTCCTTTGTTGTTATAATCATGAACTTTGTGATGGCAGTCTTTACTGAATTATTGTTTGAGGTGCTTTTTTAATTCTTTTTCTTTGGATATGAATTCATACTTGAAACCATACATTTCCACCAGAAAATGGTTCGATGTCATATATAGAGGGATGTGTATATAATCAATTTTATGTATGTGAAGTTTAAATGCTTGGCTGCGATCATATGCAATGTTAGAAAGTAATAAAGGTTATGTTGGTTTTTCTATATATCACCCGTATTATTTAAGTCATCCTTGCCCTTTTTTTTCCTGTTTACTTTGTCAATGCTTTCATCCTTGTTCAACGTGACAGCTTCTGGGATATGTGGTAGCATGATTATAGGTCCATGTTTATTTATGTCTTGGGTCAGTCACATCGCAAATTCATGCAGATTGTACTGGTGTTTCCAATGGAGCTACTTGAAATCAGTTTTGGCAGTGTTAATAGTTTTCTTATAGAATGGAAGGTGTGCAGTCATTGCAATGGGATGTGCGTTGGGCTTTCTACTTAGAATCATTTAAGGCCTGTTGATAAATGAAGTGGATTCAATACCTTTGACGCTACTTATTTTAACTTGTGCAAATGTATAACAAAACTTCATCCTTACTCTAGCCATCTTTCTCCTTTTTCTTTTTTTTTTCTTTTCCTTCTGTCTTTTCCTTCTTCCTTCCTTCCCAAGGTGTTATCTTTGATTATTGAAGCTACTTCTGTGGTCAAGTGAAACAAGAGGTTGCTTGGGTGCATTTTTTGAAGTTGCACGGTGTTCAATTTAGCAGATTGCCTGACTCACTTTGAAGTAATGAGGAGTGCAAGTATTTGGATTTCAACAGGTAATATTTTCTTTAATTGTCCAAGTTCTGCATGATTCTTCTAATGCCTTTCATACAGACAGATCTTTGAAAATGACGGTTCTTTTGGTGATTTGATTTTTTTTAAGTCAATGGAATAATTTCTGCCTAGTCATTTTAGATGTCCAAGTTCCATTGCATGCTATGTTAAACTTTTGTTTCTAATACTGTTGCCCTATATTTCTTGCTACTCTTGGACATTCCCTGGGTTTTAGGCCTTTTCTTCGGAGACAGTAACAGGCTATTGTAATTTATGTATGCACATTGTAATTGAAAATAGTTGGATTAGTAACAGTTTGCTTGAATTTGACTTTTGTGCTGCATGTCCATTTAAATGAGAGATGGGTGTGGAGAAGTTGAGATAGAAAGGGGAACACCAATAAATGAGGGGCTATTTTGTATGAAATGAAGGTGCAATTACATATGAAAAGACTATCTAGATGATGGGGAGCAAGGAAAAGGGGAAGGATCTTTCAGGGATTGATGATAGGGAGAAAAAGTAAGTGCTTGCTGATCTGTTAGGATTGGCAGTGTCTAATCAGTATTCTGTGGAATTTCATGCCCAATAGTCAGTGGTTAGCAAACGGGAGTTGATGAGGTACGAAAGGTTTTGAAGGATCTTGTAATGACTGGAATGTTTGCTTATGATAAGCAGATGCTCCTAACTTGGGTATTAACATTTACATATTATGAGTGGATGGGAGTCGGGGGGAAAGGGAGAGGCTGTTGATGGCAAAATTAGTGGTCTTGCCACCATGTAAAAAGCACCATTGGAGCTTCTTGTAAGAATCAACAAGAGCAACCGTAGAGAACCTTGTACATGACAACGGTCTAACCTTGTTTCAGATACCCTCTCTAGTGAGTGAAACTTTTTCCCTTTTCTTTTGGAGTACTTAAAACCTATTCGTGTTCTTCTCTTTTTGGTTTAATGTTTTCTTGGTAGGATGGCCTTGAGATATGATGGCTGGGGAGTAAGCCTGTGGAGCTTGGGGATGTACTACAAAATACTGGCTTGAGAGTTCCATTTCTCTCTTCTTTTTTTTTTCTTCTCTCTGTTGTTTGTTTTTCCCCCCGTTTTTTTTTCCGAGTTTCATGTTTATTCATATTTCTTTGTTCCTTTTAGTACTTATTCTCCTAATTCCAGTTGGAGTTGGCAATTCAAGGATCTGACTTCTCAAAGAACTTTGTTCGTGGAGTGAGTTATATATATAGTTCTTTGAGAAGTCAGATCTTTATATATATATATTTATATATGATTTAGCGCATATTGACGATGTTTGTTTAACCAAGTTATTTTTGTAAATTCTTAGGATTTAATTTTGTGGCGGCATTGCACTACACCGAATCAATTTTTTTAATAGAAAAAACTCAATTTGGAATCTAGGGGACATTGCTATTTTAAGTTGGGTTTATTTTAATAGAAAATTAAAAGATAAGATGAGAATGGACGGAGTCAGAGACAAATACCGAAGGCGATTAAATGTTATTCGCTTCAACTCCATTAAGGCAAATTTGAGCCGGAGTCGAGAATCAAAGCCATTTCTCTGTCACAGGGCATGAAGTGGATAGTATCGGATTAATAGCGGATGATTCAGGTTGATTTGCAATAATAAGCGTTTTCTCTTCTTCCTTTTGTGACTCTGCTCTACCCTACTGTAACTTGCTTTTAAGTTATGAAACGATTTACCATATTTTCTCAATCTTTAAGCGCTTAGCATGAGTCTTTTGAATCGTGCTTATATATATGTGTGTATGTATATGAAAGCTGAACTGATTAATATGAATAGGGTCGTTTTGAATCATAGTTGATATATAAGTTTTGCCCAGAAGATTTGGTAATTTATTTAGATGCTTTTTTCTTTTCCGGTACTACCCAAAGAGTAGGAAGAACGGAACGGAACAAACCATCCCATGGTAACTGATAAAGTGTGGTTAGCAAGCCAATCTAAGGATGTGATTTAATTATAGAGTTCAATAATTATCCTGTATCAAACTCAGTTAATTACAAATTATCTGAAATCTCTTTACTCCTGAGTTAAAATGTTATATAGTGAATAACCTATTAGTATTACAGTAATGAACAAATGCATAATTACCCGCTACACAAGCCACCCTCTCAATTATTTCCCGCCATTTGTTAATCACTCCATTTCTCTTTCGCATCGATAATTAGACGAAACCGTTAATGCTTCCTTTAAGATGTCGCATCTTCGTTACCTGACCTCAGGCCTTACCCCTTGCATTGCTTAACAGAGAAATTAAAGTTCAGTTTATTTCCATTTCTATTTTTAGTTTATATTTAATTTTGTTTTTTCAATTTTGGAAAAAAATTAATTTTTGTTTCTATTTTTAATCTAATTAAAATTATGAACAATTTAATTTAATATTATATATTTAATTAACTAAAATTAATTATTAATATGAATCATGA
>JANIPN010560101.1:2042-12113 GCA_027478595.1 Erythroxylum anguifugum
GCCGCAGCAGCAGCAGCAGCAGCAACAAAAAGAGCGGCAGTGGCCGCCGCAGCCTGGGCGCCTCCTTCATGGACCGCGTGCTCGACCAGCAGGACAAGAATCGGCTGCCACAGAGCCAGCTGCGGTTTATTGGGGGGGTGCTGATGGAGGGCGGCAGCGATACTAGTAGCTCGCTGATCTTGGCTATCGTGCAGGCGCTCGTCCTCCACCCCGAGGTGCAGCGTAAGGCCCAGGAGGAGATCGACCGCGTCGTTGGGCATGGGCGGAGTCCCGTCTGGGATGACCTGGAGGATCTGCCTTATATTAATGCTATTATCAAGGAGGGGCATAGGTGGAGGCCTATTACTCCCCTCGGGATCCCGCACGCCCTTGGTCAAGGTAAGCAAAAAGGGCTGCTTGCTGCTGCTTGGGCGAATCGATCGATCGTGTGCAACTAGCTAACAAGTTTTCTCACAGACGAACTCGTCGACGGCAAGTATTTCCTCCCCAAGGGCACCATCCTCATCGTCAACGTGTGGGCCATGCACCGCGACCCCAAAGAGTACTCCCAGCCCGAGGAGTTCAACCCGGACCGCTACCTGGGCCACACGAAGCTCGCGCCCGAGTACGCGGCCGGCGACTGGGCGGACCGCGACCACTACGGGTACGGCTTCGGCCGGCGCGTCTGCCCCGGTATCCACCTTGCGGAGCGGAACATGTTTTTGTCCATCGCTAAGTTGCTGTGGGCGTTCCGCTTCGAGAATGATCCGGGTAAGGTGAATAATTCTCACCCCATTGATGGGTATAACCAGGGCATCTTGTACGCGGTGAAGGACTATGGCTGTGTGCCGGTGGTGAGGAGCGAGATGATTGCTGAGACGGTGGAGAGGGAGTTGCGGCAGGCTCATAAGGAGGTTTTCTCCGCCTTTGACTGATGGCTGGAGGTAGCTGGATTTCTGGCGGGGAAGATTGCGGTTCTAGAGGAGGTCACTAGGGTATATTGCGGGAATATAAGTGTACAAAGATGATTTTATACTACTTTGTCTAGTCATTAGGTGGAGGACAGAATGCTTTCTTGACTTGTTAGTATATATATAAATTAGTAATACTTATCCACGAATTGGCTACGATGTTTGTTTTGCGGCTATGTGTTTAAAAGCACAGAGCGTACAACCCAGGTGGTGTTGGAGATCTGCGCACTTCCTCTACAAACGAAATACACTATCCAGTCTTAACGGTATCCTTAGAGGTTTAAAAGATAAAATAATAGGTAGTGTGATTGACAATAGTAGAGGGAGTGTGTTCATAACTAAAGAATAAATCAGTTAGAACTTTTGTGTTCGCAGTCCGATATCTTTTTCTGGCTTGAGACACGTTGAAACCACCTACTCATAGCCCCTTGCCAGTGCTTAAGTAGCCTCAATACAGAACACATGCCTTGTACGACCCCGATATAACTCAAATTCGGACCAAAACAAAAGACACCCGCCCACCTGAAGCTCTCATTATAATTGCGCAATGGCTTTGCCGAAGAGGCCGGGCCCCCTCCTCGGCCCCTAAGATCGAAAGAAATCCTGCAGGAATAATAGGGGGGACCTGTCACCCGCATTTTCACAGACGCTAGCTCTTCTCCACGCAGGACCCACCCCATCAATCAATCAATCATCTTCGATGAACCCCCCCTACACCTCCCCAGTAGTGGCACGCGAGAGAAAGCAAAGTCGCAGATGTGGGCTACTGCAGAAGGCGGCACTGCGCTGCTGCAGGTGGAGAGCAGGCCTTCGAAAGCATCTCATGATCGATCCTAGTTCAATAAATAATATAAGCCTTAGGTCGACCGTCTTTCTTTTCTAGTTCTTCGCGGTGCTTTTCTAGCATGGCATCCCCGACCATTATTATTGCTGGACGACGACGCTACAATCCTCCGTACCACTGAACTACCCTTCCAAGGAACCTGAAATGCTAAGCCTGTGGAGATTGAGCGACTGACTTAAAGAGCCGTATATACAGGAACGTCTGGTATACCTTCGGGTAGCTTACTGTCAGGATGGAGCGAGCAAGGCCGATCGCAACGGCCGAAAACAGGGGGCCGATAGTGAACGTTCTGTCCTGGCTGCTCGCCATCACGGTGTTTCTGTGTACGTTTGTCAGAGTGGCTACGAGGATCTGGTTTACTCGGTCGATCGCGCTGGACGACGTCGCCATTACGACTGCTCTGGTATGTTAGAGCTGACAGATTCGAAGGTTTCGGCTTATGCTGTATTAGGTGTTCAGCGTTGGTTACTGTGTGGTCACCTCTATCACGGTCACCCACGGACTTGGGAGGCATGAATCGGAGCTCAGCGGACCTCAGTTGGAGGGATATCAGAAGGTTGGGATCTTCGTAAAGGGATTTTTTCTATCATGCTGATTTCTGAGAAAGGCAACCTATGCAGCAGATTTTCTGTACATCTCGACTCTTACATTCTCGAAACTCTCCGTGCTATTTCTCGTACGCCTGCTTAGCCCAAAGAAGTCTCATCTACAGACGGTCTATATCTTTCTAGGGGTGATTATATGTTGGGCACTGAGCTCGTTGTTGGTCAATGCGTTCCAGTGCTCAGTGCCACGGACTTGGGCTATATTGTCTCAACGTTGCATTCATCAGGTACGGTATTGGCCTCCTTTGTCTTAATTGTCACTGACATAGAATTGAAGACCTCATTCTGGAACTACTTCGAGGCTCTGAACATTGTGACCGAGATCGGACTCATTGCTCTACCTGTTACAGTTATTGGGAACGTGCGTATCAAGGTGCGCAAGAAATATGGCATTATTGGTGCCTTCGCATCACGAATATGGTGAGTACGCTTCTAAACAAGCACTTTGGGATAACACTCATACATCTATAGTGTCATTGCATCTATAGTCGTCCATCTCGTATATCTCAACCAACGCCTACCTGACTCAGATCGAACGTATCTCCAGTGGAGGGCAGTGATGGCTCAACTCTTCGTCCAAGCTTCGTCCAACATCACAGCCTGTATACCATATCTCAAGAACTTCTACGAGAGCCTTGAGTCCGGCTTCATTCGATCCGACGATGCCCTGCGCCGCGAGGCTCGCTCCCTACCGAGCTCCGACCAACCCTCTCAGCCGACCTGGAGGAAGAACGCCTGGCTCAAGGCCTTTGGCCCAAGTAGTAATAGTAAACGCTTGTCGCGACATTCGAGACGGAAGGATTCTATGTACGATAGTGCGCTTGACACGGGAGTCGAGAGCAAGGTGCAGCGGAGTCAAGTGCGGTCTATTATTCACACAAGGACCGAAATCAGAGTGGATACGGAGGAGGCGCCGTATCCACCTCAGGCTCCGGCTATGACAAACTACACGTCTTGATGATAATACATTTCTTGGCGATAAATCAATAATGTTAAATTTTAAAATCAAATGAAATGATAGTCACAAGTATCTCGCAAGATGTTGAAGATCTCTGCACAACACCCCGGACGGTAAATTTTAGCTACATTGCAGCAGAAGATGTGGATATTATTGACGATGGGCTTCTATTTTCCATAACATGTGCGTTCCGTGTAGATGGATTGTTATTGGAAGGGAATCCCCAGTCACATGCTATCTGCACCCGGCACTTTCAGAAATCCTAAATATGCAATGGTACACGCCTGTTTGACTAGAGCGAGTTCACAAGCTGCCTCTTTAGGTTGGCGGTGGTGGGAAGTTAGTTAGTAGTTATCCTAGTTCTCTCGCCGCCGAAAAACCATCTCGGGGGCCATTTTACAGCCGGAATTTTTGCGGCCCCCTCACTTTCGATTAAGCTCCAGGACGCAATTCGGTTCCGCAGCCAATAAGCCGCCTAATTGAGCGGAAGCTACTTTTAGCCATTTGGCGGCGTCATTATTAGTTGGCGGCGTCGTTAGTTAGCGGTGAAGAAAATGCAGATAACCTACGAGTTTCACAGCAAAGGTGAAGAGGTGGTCTAGATTATTGCGTGGCATACACGTCTGCACCAGTGCACCGTTACGGGATGGTAGAAACCTTGTAGTGTCGATCGGCATTCGGTAGGTAGGTAGGTAGGTAGGCATGCGAGGAAAGGCTACCGAAAACGTGTTCGGTGATATGTATTGCGACAGACGCCGTCGCGCGGATCAATCCTTCGACTATCTATCTACCTATAATCTGTTACCTCAATAGCTACCAAACTACGGTAACTTACTTTCTTTTTACGCAAAATGGCTGAAGAAAGCGGTGCAGACCGGGAAGGAGGGGGCTCCGGAGCTGGATCGTACCAGCTGCGTAAGTATGGCGAGGCTGCGGAAGCTCGGGATCGTGAGCAGCTCGCGAGACTGGGGAAGCGTTCGGTATTGAAGGTTGGTTGCCAGTTTGCGTTTCTTGTTCAAAATGGCACTACTAAACTACTGAAGCGCAGTTTTGGATTTACGACCATTCTGAGCTTCAGCTGTACGGTTCTGGTTACCTGGGAAGGCGTATTGATGTATGTTGTAGTGGCATTCTTCTGTGATTCAATTTTGCTGACCGAGTCTCCTAGACTGTTCGCTACTGGTTTTAGGAAGTACGGGGATAAGCCCTGTGTACTGTTCTCTTCGAAGTGCTGAATTTGAGGCAGTGGAGGCCCGGCGGGCCTGATTTATCAATTCATCTTCGTCTGGCTCGGCACGCTCTCGACATTTGTTACTATATCCGAGCTCGTTTCTATGTAAGCAGTAGATGCTATGTCCATGATGAATATTGTCGGCTAAGTAAGTATGAAGGGCTCCCACGGCCGGCGGCCAGTATCACTGGGTCTACATGCTCTCGCCAAGGTCGACAAGGACGTTCCTAAGCTATCTTACCGGTATGGCTCTCTGAAGCCATTCTTGACGCACACTCTAATGATCCTTCAACAGGGTGGATGACAGTTCTTGCTTGGCAAGCTTTGATAGCTTCTGGCGGGTTCTTGTCCGCTGGAACTATTCAAGGTCTTGTAATCTTAGTATACCCTACTTACATGCCACAGCCATGGCAATTAACTCTCATGGTATGGGCTGTCATTGCATTAGTGGTCTTCTTCAACACGGTTGTCGGCAGATACCTACCTAAGATCGAGGGCATCTTCATGATAGTGCACATTCTAGGTTTTTTCGCAGTCATCATACCTATGGTGTACATGGGACCTCAAATCCCGGCATCAGAGGCCTTTACATTGTTCGTTAACGGAGGCAACTGGCCAACGCAAGGTCTCTCCTTTATGGTCGGTCTTCTAGGATACGCGCTTGCTTTCACTGGAGGTGATGCCGCGGTCCATGTAGGTACAGCCCATCTATTGCGATTTGGAAGTTAAGGCTTTACCAGATGTCGGAAGAAATAGAAAACCCAGCGATCAACGGTCCACGCTCAATTGTCATGACGATCATACTGAATGGCGCACTAGGCTTCGGAACTCTGATAGCGATGTTGGTAAGCATCAGCGACGTCGACAGAGCATTAGAGAGTCCTACAGACTTCCCCTTCATCGAGGTTCTCAGGCAGGCTACCGAGTCCATAGACGCAACCGTAGCAATGACGACGATTATAGCTGCTTTGTCGATCGCGGGAACTACTGGATTCGGTGCAACTTCGTCGCGGATGATGTGGTCGTTTGCGCGAGACAACGGCCTCCCGTTCTCGAAGTTCTTGAAAAAAGTATGACGAATCGATCGAGAAGAGTCCCTGAAGAACTTAACTCATGTTACTTAGGTCGGAAAAGATACAACACTTCCTATTCCCGCCATAATAGTTACTACCATCATTGCTTGTCTTCTTGCCCTCATCGTTCTTGGGTCCGTAGTCGCCTTCAATGCTCTCACTTCCTTGTCCCTAGCGGCGTTCTACAGCTCCTATTTTGCCTGTTGCATCATATTGCTCTGGCGCCGTTGTACCAACGGCATCAAAGAACGGGGACCGGACCAGCAGAAATCCGCGCAGTGGAACAACGACATCAACGATTTCGAGCTCATCTGGGGCCCGTGGCGCATTCCAGGAATCCTCGGGATCGCGAACAATCTGATAGCCTGCTGCTACCTGGTGGTGGTGTTCTTCTTCAGCTTCTGGCCGCCTGCAATACCGGTCGATGCCGAGACCATGAATTTCAGCGTTCTTGTCTGGGGAGCCGTCTTCATGTTTAGCGTGGCTTTCTACTTCGGGGGCGCGCGAAAGAAATTCTCCGGTCCGGTCATCGAGGTCGCTCTTCTGTCTAAATCGAACAATCCCGCGCTCAGTAAAACAGTTGAAAGTTAGTGACGCTGTGACGCTGTGACGCTGTGACGCTGATGCGAATCTGCCAACCGGACATTATCCCAACAACGCACAGAGGCTATCAAAAAAGTTACTCTAAGGAACTACCTCGATAACAGGGCATAAAATTTTCATTACTTCTTCTAGTTACAGCCGCCACGCTGAACGGTACCACTTTAACCTTATTATTAGATTATGGAGCCTGAGAAAAGAGAAAATTTTCTTTTTTGGCCCTTGAATCCCTCGGCTATAATTCTATACGACTTAGTACCGAACAGCCTGAGCCATACCCCTTCGATCAATACTCTAGGATGCCCGGTGTAAGTCGATTATGTAGGAATATTCTGGTATTGGGAGAGTGGTTACGATACAACCAATGAATTAGGTACGCTAATACCCGTAGCCTACTCAGAGGCGGTAAAGGATCAGCTAACACAATATACCTATCTATCGGGAAAGAACTTGAACTTTTCCAACGGTCTCTTTATCCAAAACAAGTTACCGAAGGTCCTTTATCAACAGTATATTAGCTTCGTAACCAGTGTTAAACACATGTAGAGATGAAGGCTGCCGGCTTGGCTGCGGGAACTCCAAGGCAGCCAAGGTGGAAGAAATTGCTCCGATCCACCCGTGTGCAACTAAAAATTCTCCCGATCCACCCCTGTTTAAATACACTCTACTGAAGCAATGTGGCGCGCGCAATATTTTTTATTTTGCGATATGTAAGGTGTATATAAACGATATTTTATAATATCTATCAACAGTTAATAATTATTTATATGGGTATATTCGTACGATATACGCATACGTGCGATAAAAGCCCCGTTCTACTAAACGCGTGCCAAAGGCACACACACATATATATTATATATGCGGGCATATATATGCGTATATATTTAACGCGTATATAGAAACAAGTACCTACTTGGGTATAAATTAATTTAGCGTGTTACATTTTAATCGTATATGGCGCGAAAATTTATATTTTGCGATCGAAAAACTATTTTATTTTCCCACGGGTTATGTCAATCAAAATAATTTAATTAAATTAAAAACCCATCACAAGTTGAAAAAATAGTTTTAATTTTTTTTATTACGCTTTATATCCCTGGTACGGCCGAGCATAAATAATCCCTACCTGGGTTGACTAAACATTACTAGTACCCCACAGGGCCCACACAGCCCACTCAAAAGGCCAAGTGGAAAATTTTTTCAGGCTATCTGTCCTTTTGATGTCCTTGATCTTATTTCATTACGATCGTATCTAGCAGCAAACTCTAGCATCCATTCTTATCTAAATGCATGGCGCTCGTTACGCTTCTCACCATCGTTTCTTTGGCACCTCTGATGCCCCACCGATAGCCTGATGGACAGCGCACAACCCATTATCTCGCAGAAGGATCTAAGCTTTATCTTGGAGGCGCTAAAGCTTGAAGACGATTCAGAAGGCTCTCTTCAAAATTCAAACGTCGTCATCGTCGCGTTAGATGTCGAGAACCATTCGAACGCGGAGAACATCAAGTTAGGCCAATCTTGCAAATTTCAAATTGGCTTTGCGATCTTGCAACTGAACCAAATCCACCTTCTCCCTCCCAGTGATTTAATCACCGTCTATAATTTTGCTTTAGGGTGTCCTTCATATATTTCACATGTTTCTCAGGCGTTTCTTTTCGGCGAAACGGTATCAACTAGTGCGACCCAACTGGTAGATTCAATTTCGGCCGTCATTCCTCGGGATCGGAAGATAATCTACGTCGGACACTCAGTCCATAATGATATAGATGCACTGAGCTTGCTGGGGTATGAGTTCCCTGACAGGAATCTAGCTACCGTCGACACTTTCTTGGTGGCTAAGGATATGTTTGGCATGTGGGAATGCTCGCTGTTCGACTTGTTGAACCACCTCCAGTGTCCACATCAAAACCTACATGTTGCGGGAAATGATGCGCGATTTACTATGAATGCCCTGATGCATTTGATAGTAGAGAAATGCACCAAGCAGGGACTCCAAAAGGACATCGATTGTGAGATTCTAGACATCTTTCTACAAGCCGGGAATTACGTCAAGCTGCCTTTGAAAGTCCACGTGCCTAGGGCAAGATCTAGACAACAGCGGAAGCACCAGGAGCGTTTGCGGAAGCGAGAACGCCAGCAAGCGCAGCAGGAGACGGTACGTGAGGCTCGACGTTTGAAACGATGCCAAGAGAACAGAGAAGCTGCAATCAAAGACCACGGGTCTCGAAATAGCTCACTCTCAACAAATCCTTGACCCGCAGTGTTTCTTCTCGTGATCATGAAGGCAAGTAGCCCATTGCCATCAAGATGCGTGCGGCTTCTGAGCCTGGATTCGGTGTGGTTGGGATCCCCTGCAAAGAGCAATGAGTTATGAACGAAAATAACGCGTGATATTGTCACAGTCAACTTGGCCGAGTGGTTAAGGCGTTCACTTTGCTTGGCAACTTCCTTTGCGACTTCCGTTATCAGGTCCGGCACCCATCAGGGGAGGGTTTCCTAGGGACCCGTTTGCCTGGGTTGGCGCGGTTCGGGGGGTTTCTAGGGTCTTCCTGTTCAATAGGGAACGCGGCGGTCGTGAGTGATTGGGCGGAAAGCCTTCGAGGAGTTCGATTCCCTCAGTTGACAATATTTTTTTTTAGGAATTTTTGTTTTAAAGACACCTGGGTACTTCGATTACAAATGTGCCTCGTGCCTAAAGCGCATACGGCTCTTATGTTCAATCGTCAGAACTAGTCCTACTACTACGGTCGTCCAAGACCAGAGAAACCAGACGGTGCCGACGATGTTGGACGACGGTGGGTAGTGCTCCGAAGACCGACAACATTCCGAGGGAAAGAGCACAACAGGGCCCGGCTCGACGCTTACCTCTGTTGACACATAACCGACAATGGGTCACTATACGACTTCAATATAGGTAAAGAATTACAAAACTCACGGAGGTCAGGTGATCACCAACTTGTAGAGCAATTTTGTTTACCACCACAGCGCTTTCCAGATAGAAGACTTCAAAATGATATATATAAACATACATATAAAGATGTATTAATTCGACGAGGGAATTTTGTTGAGATAGGATCGATTTTATGAACTTAGTATTCTACCGATCACTAGTACTAATAAGGACAGGCCGAGCGGCCCATTCAGCACCTGAGCGCCTAGTGTGGTGGTGTTCATCTTGACTAAAAGCAGCAAGGCGTTCTAACTCCCTAAGATAGAAATAGAGACTTCCTAAAAAAATGTTATGTCATATCAACTCAATCGCCGACAAGGCACATCCTATTTATTACACCTCTAGAGGAAACCAACCTCTCTCTAACTAGCCCGTACTCGTACGCTCGCACGCCCGCACCAGGCACTATCAAAAAAACAAACAAAAATGCGCCTCTCCCTCCCCACCCTAACCACCTTAACAACAACCCCCCTCATCCTCCTCCTCCTCCCCACACCAACCGCCCTAGCCCAACAACAATGCACCGGCAACGTCCTCATCACCCTCCGCACCTACGCCGACATCAGCTGCGGCGGCATCCCCCTCGACACCTTCACCTTCGACAGCTGCTTACCATGCACCGCCGTACCGAACCCACAGGCGCGATCTTTTTTCGCCGAAGGTCGACCCAAGGCGGGCTCGCAGCAGCCGTGGAGCGCGGTGGTGGAGTTCTACGCGGATGGAGGGTGTGGGCTTGGTACGACGGTGGGGTCGGCGGAGGGTAGGTTGGGGAGGTGCGAGTTTTTGCTGCGGGATGCGAGGAGTGGGGAGGGTTGGTCGGGGCGGACCGGATTTGGCTGCGGGGAGGGGGGTAGAGG
>JANIPN010561700.1:0-13790 GCA_027478595.1 Erythroxylum anguifugum
TCATCACCCTCATCGACGTCACCCTCATCGTCCTCTCCGGGCTGGGGCAGAATTAGACTCCTCCAAGGGTCAGACGGACCGCCCGATCCGGCCACGAGACACCACCGGCTTGTGTCGGGGCGGGGTCGCGACCATGATGGTGCCAGCCGTATACGCAGCGTCGTGATGGTGCCACGGATTGCCGAGATTAGTACGCACGAAAGCAGAAGCCTTCCACCAAGTTACATTACGTTATATACGCACGTGGATGGGGCAGCCGACCGATGCATTTAAATCTAGCTACTGTGATCGCATACGATCAACCAGACAATCTAATCGCTCTTCGACGGATGAACCGATGACGCTATATCACTGGCCCTCTCTTGATGATGAATTTGCTCGATAGATCGCTTCGGTTGTCGCCCACGCGGTCGTTTCGCTCTTGGCGTCGCCTCCGTCTCTCGCGCTCTCGACCAGCTGCGCGCGTGAAAGGTGCTATATTCATCACTCCCAATGTCCGCTAGCATTTCAGCGGCATCGCTATCGTGGCTTCGGATAGATTTATTCACCAAGTTTCCATCATTGAATTTGGCTGTCCCCTTGGCGGTGGAAAAGGTGGTCGCCTCTGCCGCCGAAGGGAAAGTGGTGGCGCCATTGGTTGGTGCCAGGCGTCAGGATCTTGCCGTAGCCGCCGCTTGGCGATTTGGCCAAGCCTCCGGCATGCAATAACGTCGGTTACCAGCACCTCGGCTAACCCCACCACCCCGGCTACACTATAATCTCACCAAAAAGGAGTAACTTAGAATACGAATAAAGTACTTAAAATAAGAGATAATAAAGTAACATTAATCACATAGATTCTTCTAATCATAAGCTTTCTAACGATACAGATAAGTTCTATCTATTCGCGTATTCATCTAAGTATTCCTTCTCTAAAGATGTAGCCTCTACCTCTAGAGCTATAGGTCTAATATTATAGAAATCTAAAGAGACATACTTAATAAAGAAACTATAGAGATAATCGTCTTAAACTTTGAGTTAATTGTCTCTTATTTTAGGTAAGTTATTCGTATTCTAAGTTGCTCCTTTTTAGTGAGTGGCCGAGGTGGTGGGGTGGGCCGAGGTGCTGGTAACCGACGTTAGCCCCCTCCCTTTTTCGGCGCCTCTTCCCCTCTTCCCCTCTTCTACATATCTCCTGTTCCCCAGCTTCTCTCACCTTTGAAACGCATTAGCGGTTCTAGAGAGTTGAATCCAGGCGCATCTCTTGATTTCTGCTGTTCCCAATTCTGGTTTCAACATGCCCCCGAGAGTCCCTCCTAGGCTCCTCAGCCAGATCGATGGCGTGTTTAGCGTCATAGAAACAAGTTCTTGGCCGGTCGAAAGCTTTGACATAGTTTCCTACACCTGGGGCCCCGACGTGCCCCTGTACGATTGTGGAATCAATGGCGTCAACTGGGAGGTGACTGTTTCCCAAAGCAAGATAGAAGATATCAAGAAGCTCATGATCTATGCCGGTGTGCAGTACCTGTGGGTAGATTGCGTGTGCATCAATCAGATGGATGAGCGAGAGCAGGCCGTCGAGTTTTCCAAGATGTACGAATACTACGCAACTGCCAGTATATGTCACATACTGCTTGACTTGCAGGAGGCGTGGAATCCCCAGGACATTGTGGACGACCTGAAGTTCATCGACCATGTGCTGTACCACATGCGTGGGGCGGCGCTCGCCTCCGATGCTATAGCGCTAACTCCAAATTTGATTGGCCGTCTTTCCGCATGGGCGGACGCTCCCTGGGTCTTTCCAATGGACAAGTATACAGTGAGGTCGGCTGCGGTGGATATGGGCGTTCTGAATTGCTACTCGACCTGCATTAGGCGTGTTGAGTCGGTCTTCGATAACCTGTACTTTTCTCGAGTCTGGACATTTCAGGAAATGATCCTGGGAAAAAACATAACTATGTGGGGGATGGGCCCGGAGAAGGTTTCGTTCATCGGAAAGCTCAGCTCTTGGATTGACCTAGCTACGGATGCAAAGGACAAGGCGTACAAGCTTCTGGAGTGGATAGCTAATTGCCGAGTTCTGAGAACGGAGTCTGTTAAGGCGATCCTTAGGGTGATTGAGGAGGACAACATGAACCTTGCCGGCTTGAAGACGCAAGTCATGGGAATCGTCTCCGCAAGGACAGACATCATTAGCGGAGGCCCCAGCTGGTGGCGGCAGAACTTCAAAGGCATAGCTAATGTGTTCTCTGCTGTTTCAATGTGGCCGCGGAAGTGTAAGAAGGATCCGGACATCTTCAGAGGGCTTCTCGGTATCTTCAGCGGCTTGTTTAGCCCCGACGAGATATTAAGGGATCTATTTGGAAACGATATGGAAAAGATATCTTTTGCCTTCTTTAGGCAGCTATCGACCATGACAGGAAGTGCATGGACGAAGCTGGCTATAAGCAGCAGAGAGCGGGGAGAGTGGGACTGGATACCCGTTATCGAAAACTCCAGCAGTTTCAAATCTACCGACTGCTTTGCTGGGGTTGTCAATCTCGGAAGATTGAAAGAAAACGGCCGCGTGAAAACCGCGGCTATGACTGGCCTTACTGGAACACCGCGGAAATATATGACCATTCGTCTGGTAAAAAAGGAACACCCAGGATTCCATATTTCTTTCAAGGGGTGCAACTGTGGCAGGAAGGTCAGCACTGGCATGTTCGGTAGCAAACCTATCCCGGCCCACAACCAGCCAATGGATATCGCTAGAGATGAGACAGGGAGAACATTGGTGCAATTCGCAACAATCTTAGCAACTATCATGGATCCGGGCTGCAATATCGCGTATTATAGGAGGAGGCTACTCGACAATCTCCGTCCTGATTGGAACGTTAGCGACCCGATCGCAAAACCAGTGGGTTGGATTGATCGATGTGTGAGCGGCACTGCATGGGAGTTCCCGCCTCTGGGAGACATCAGAAATCATAACATATCGATGAACTACCGACTGATAGACATGGTCGGTTGTGGATCTCGTCTAGCGAAGGGAAGCATGGAGAACATCTCCTGCGAAGTTCGTGTGAATTGCGGGTGCGAGATCGTAGCTCCATTTTCGTTAATTTTTGGAGCCATCACCGCGGTAGAAGACAGCTTTATCGGTGATACCACAGCTACTCTCGACAATGACAACAGAATCATCCTTACAGATGGGCTGGGCTTGGTGCAGAATGGAGATATCGGGAGGACCTTCAGCCTGGTAGCATTCGGAGGTGACATCGACTTCTACAAGGCGTGGTCTTCTAGCTGCAGAAACACAAAACACGACAAGCCTATAAATATCCAGGAGCAACCTCCTACCAGCAGAGCTCTTGTCAGAGAAGAGTTCACCCACAGCTTCACAGATACAATGAGAGACTACGGATACGTAAGCACTGATGGATGTGGAAACTTACTGATATGCAGAAATCACCCACTGGATCAGTATAAGATCATTGGGGTCTGCATAGATGAGGTCATGCCAGGTAAGAGGGTCAGCGAAGTAAAAATCCGATAAAAAATTGTATACTGGCTTCTATGACTCACGCCTTCAATAGGGCCACGAAATGCATTTTCTTGGGAACGTTTTTAATATTTATTGTCGGAACTCTTCTGGTGATCGCACGTCACTTCAATGGCTTTTGAGATTAATGTTATCGTACTATTAAAATATCTTCTTTTTCATGTCTCCTTCATACAACCAGGACATCCCACCATCAAGACTTACTACTGAGACCCCCAATATTTGAAAGAGAGCAGGACTGTGCTATGCCGTAGTATCATTTCCGCCCATGGCGGTAGTGCGTGGGATGGGAACAACATTCGCTTCCGGCGGCTGAGGACCTCATAGCCCTCAACAAGCGCCAAAAGGAGGGCTAGGGCACGGAACCCTGCCCGCCCCATCCAATCCTGTGGTGTTAGTGCAAGGAACGGTTCCAAAAAGTTCATCTCCGCCCTTTTGGCGCTAGAACGATCCGGGGAATGCTTTTGACGCTATTCTCATAGATGGGATCCACGATAGGCGGTAGATGCAGGCTAGTACCCATTATGCTGGTAAGCATAGATCCAGTATGTGAAAACATGGCTCCTATATCAATAAGTACACAACCAATAGCGGATGCCATAGTTACACAGTATAAGGGGCCAATAGCTTTCGCAAAGATGCTCTCATACTTCTCTAGTATATTGGATAAAGAACCAGAGAGAAATTTAGTATCGAAAATTGATCCAAAGCCCCATACCTTTTGTGGATCGGAGATAAACTGTACCCGAGGAGATGTACAATAGTTGACATGAGCGGCTGGGTCGGTAACGCAAGCAGTAGGACAGATGTCGTTGTTAGTGTCGGATCTACATAACACTCGGCGGCACCTCGGTGACTTACTGAACCCAGATCTTCTTATTCTTAAAGGGGGTGTAGGGTTCTCTGTGATGTATGGCGCAGTGTTAGGAACGACACTACAAGCATTCTTAGACATCTCAAAACCGGAAAAGCTGTAGTGGTAAGTTATGCTCTGTCCGATTGGTTCCTCAGGAGTATATGAAGCTTCAAAAATTTGGTACTAAGCTCTATTTATTAGAGAACTCTTATAGTGGTTCAGATGGCGCTTAATGAGGCTAATATGAACTGTAAGTGCCTTCTGATATGCAACTATCTTCGATCAACTAATCGGGCGGTGACTGGATGTGGTGATGGCGAAGTATCTCACCACCTATGCGCTTGGTCTTGAAGGAGCAGAAAACGAGCTAAAGCAAGGTTAAGAGGAGGACGCATCGTTACTTCAGTCGATATGGGGGTAGAGATTACAGAGGCCGCAGGTACGGGGTGGAAGGTTGTTACCAGTGGTCAGCACGGTAGTAGCAGGTTATCCTAAATCAACGTTCTGAGTGGCATGACTATCTGATGAAGCTCTGGAGTATTGAATAACGTCTCCACTTGACTAATTCACTTTACACGCTCAGTGAAAACGACGTTCAGCTTCTCTAGCATCAAAGTTACGGTATCCTTCCGGCCTCGGTAGAACGCTTCTCTGGTTTGATCTGGCCCCAGCCTCACATCGAAAGTCTTCATCATCGTTGCTGTGACCAAGAAGAGCTCCATCAGTGCAATTGGCTTACCGACGCAAGTATGACGCCCTGCTTGAACGTTAGATTTCTGAGCTTTCATTTTACTAATTGAAGGGGACTTGCCTATCGAGAATGGCATGTAGTTTGCAGCATCTTTCACTAATTTCTTTTGCATTGTCCAGCGCTCCGGGAGGAACTCTTCGGCATTGCCAAAGTTCCGCTCATCTAGTCATGGTCAGCATCGTTCTACCCTTTTGATACATCCTACCTCGCATTATCGAGTAAAGTGGGGTACGAATGATAGTATCTCCAGGAACATAGGTCTCGCCGATATGTAAACCTTGCGGGGGAGTCATGCGTTCAAACCCTGATGGGACCGCAGAGTGCATGCGAAGAGTCTCAGTAATAACGGCGTCAAGATAGGGAAGCTTCGCCAGGGAGGCCCAGTCGAACCCAAGACCGTCAGTATGCTTTTCGTGTGTATCGATCTCAGCCTGTAGCTTTC
The DNA here is from genome assembly GCA_027478595.1 of Erythroxylum anguifugum. Classification (NCBI taxonomy): domain Eukaryota; kingdom Viridiplantae; phylum Streptophyta; class Magnoliopsida; order Malpighiales; family Erythroxylaceae; genus Erythroxylum; species Erythroxylum anguifugum. The sequence goes on from JANIPN010561700.1 coordinate 5,573, forward strand.
GCTGCACTTCGGGGTGTGTCGCCAGCTCGAAGAACAGGCAAGTGAGTGTAGCAGCAGCAGTATCACTGCCAGCTACAATGATTAGTAACGCCTCGGCGATAATATTGAGCTGATCTTGGCGTGTCTTATTTTCAATCGCTTCATACTCTTCAAGAACCCAGGAAAACACATCGGAACGGTCTGCGCTCATCTAGATTACAGCAAGGTCAACTTTCGCTTATAAGATAGTGTAGAGCATCGTACCTGGCGTCGATCCTCCACCTGCTCTCCAAGCCAGTTCCAAAAGCGCTGTTCGGCGTTGCTCACGCCCGGTATCCTTCTGATAGGCAAAACTAGCCAGAGTAGATGACCAAAAGCGGCAATCACCACCATGAATTCGTGTGCGTATGTCATAAACGGGTGAGGTTTGGCTCTATTGAGCATCCCAAATGCCTTGCCGAATGCCATATCGCCCATAATGTCGAAACTGTAGAAGTTGAACCATAGCGCTGCATCGATCGTGCTGTTTGCACGCTTCTTTATAGCTTTGAAAAGTTCCTCTGTGTAGTAAGCCACGCGAGGTTCGTAAGCACGCATCGCTTTGGCCGTGAATCCGCGGTCCCAGATCTTACGACGGCGCGAGTGCTCCGTCTTGTCGCGGCTTAGATGAAGGTTGGTGCTGGGATGCAATCCGTCATAGAAAGGCCCCTTGGAGCACACGGTGGTTGAAGAATGCACGATCGCTGGGGCTAGAGGGTCGATGACCGAGACCTCGGATGGGCCAATGCGCACATAATCTCCGTATTTCTGATGTAGTCGCTGCAGCTCCTCGAACAAGCAAACGTTACGAAACGAGAGGTAAGTGAGATACAAATTCGAGATTCGTGCTGCAAACGGTCCCGGGAAGCGGTTCAGTCTGTGGAAGAAGGCCCGATAGACGAGCAAGCTGGTGTATATTCCCGAGAGCACTGCAGATGTATGATACGCCAAAGTATAGGCTGCAGAGCGCCAGGGGTCTTCATCCGTAGGGTGAAGTAGGACGCAAGCCACAACTGCGGCAGCTTCTAGGACCGACAGGGCGCTTAGTAGCCGTAGGGTACTCAGATGCCATTCACCGAAACGGAAGAGAAGGATGTGTAGCATAATGCCCAAAGCAAATTCGGTGCCGTGCACGGCTTGTGTTAAGAAAGTAGTCATAGCGGCGAGGGTGCCCTGCGCAGATGTTCCTCCCTCATACACTAAGATTCCTTCAAGGGTCTTCGCCCAGGGATCGGAGCAGCTGGAGAGTATTTAACTTTCTAAAAGCGCCGACCCCTTCTTTGGACGGTCCATTTCAGCTCGGTCTTAGGGAGACGCACCGAATTACATCGGGATTGATCTGCATTGTCCAGAGGTGAGGTGGGTGGTAGATATGCATGCAACTGCGTAGGGGCTGCATACTTGGTGTGTGTGCTTGGGGGGCACGGTAGAAGATATGAGGGTGATGAGTTGTTCTCCGGCAAGGGAAAAAGACGCGGGGGGTGGGCCAATCCTTTAGGAATCGCTGGTTCCAGTGTCTCCAATGAGAGTGGGAATTTATTATACCTGGGTAAACGAGATCCTCGTGGATACTCAACTCACACGCCTCGTACCCAGCCAGTACTAATTGTACACTCGTAACATATGTGAGATTTGTCGTTAGTGCTCCAACTCTGGTCTTACCTCGTCTTCATCGGCTCAATTTGGCACCATCTACAACAGAAGAATCTTAGCTAGCGGCCAATTTGGAGGTAGTGGATTAGTTCATGACGTAGAAACTCTTGTGAATTCTATTTGGAAGACTAACTGGACATGTCTCGTGCAACATTGATTCTATTGGAGCTATTCTAACCTCTGACCACCGCCGTTTGGGGGCCACATGGTCGTTTCGCTTTCTCACTTTCGGGTCGTGGTTATTCCATCAGGCTACAACTTGAGCATCTGTTCCTAAGAACGAACATGCACATGTATGCCGCGTGAGGTTCGATCTCGTAAAGGCACAAAGCCATCGGCGGCGATCTTGGCTTCACGCTCGTGGGTATGGACCAACTCCAAGAAGCCTTGGTCACTATCATGACGAACTCCACGCGTCCCTGCTGCAGCGATAGCCGCCGATCCATAGCGCCTGAATATCTGAGAGAGAACAAGCTGTAATTCAGCATAAGCAAGATTGATGCCTAAGCAATGACGGCTCCCCTTAGAGAATGCCAGCAGATATCTCATCAACTCAGGGTTCTCCAGCCAGCGCTCGGGGCGAAAAGCATGCGAGTTGGGAAAGATAGACTCATCATGGTGAATCAGCACACTTGTCATGCTGACTGGTGTTCCGGGTGCCAACACCCATGAACGACCACAAGGATCTACATATATGAGCGGTTTGTCCGGCGATATGCGTTGGAGTCGAGACGAAACGCCGTAACTTAATCGCAAGGCCTCTTGAATGACAGCACGCAGATACGGGAGTGATTCTAGCTGGCCAGGCGGTATTTCCTCGTTCGAGTCTGGTGTGGCGTTTTCCAGCTCCAGTTTGAGCTTCTCAAGCACCTCCGGGTTCTTCAGAAGATAGAAAGTCGCCACTGAAAGAGCCCAGGATGTAGTGACAGTGCCAGCAGAGACCACAATAGATGCCTCCTGCTTCAAACGAAGCACTGACTTCTCCGCCTCGGGAAGGTTGCTGTTGAAGAGCAGCTCATGGAATAGTGTTGGATATTCGCGACTCGAGTTCGCGACTTTGGATTGTTCCTTAATATCAGCGATGATTATTCCCAGACGCTTTGATATCCGTTAGCGACCTTGAATTCATCAGGGGTTCAAAAATACATTATTAAATTGGAGCGTCAATTTAAGGCCAGGAGAAAGTGCAGACTGCAGCCAGAATGGCAGAGAATTGAGAAAAGATATAATCCAACCCATATGCTTCACCAGTAACCCGGCTTTCCCGCCCTCGATAATTGCATCGTGGAATTCAGGACCCCAATCATCGCGGTCAAGTAGGTTTTCACTCTCACCGCATGTATAATCCATCACAACATCTCCATCACGATCAGTAGAATCCACAATATTTGAAGATGGACTCACCACTTGTGAAAGCGGCAAACGCGTACTCGAGTGGAATGGATTCGCCCGAATATTTGGCCTCATCAATGCGGCAAAGCAGGCGGCGGACTCGCTCGTCCAATAGCGATTGAAGCCTTCGCACACTACCTGTAGAGAAGAAGCGATTCAAGGCCGCCCTTCGGATTCTATGATGGTCATGTGACTCTGTAGCGATTGCGGCGGTGGGCTGGCCGAACTGCTTCGTGTACCAGTGCCATTTATCGCGCTTTTCTCCCGACGCGGTCGAAGTATAGAGAGTGTCGATGAAGGCGGGGTCTGAGATGTGCACTTCGTACGGGTTTATGCGGATAATGGGACCATACCTATCGTGTAGCTTTTGGATATGGAAGGTATACTGACCACCAAGTACCGCATCATACCAGAACTCGTACCTAGACCTTAGTTAGGTGCTCGTCATTATTATCACCCCCGTCCTCTTCGTCATCAGCGGTATGCTCACCAGAACGTTAAGGCAGCTAGCCTCGGGCCTGGTATACTCGCGATTGGACTGAGTTTTAATCGATACCACGCCCCGGCGCAGCATCCGAGGATCACGAGGCCCACGCCATACCCCGTGGCAGCGCCCAACAGAGACTGTGCGATACCTAGAGACATAGCCACGGGACTCCTTCAGCTGTATGGGACTCTGATCTACTGCTTGGGGCCAAGAGCAGGACTGCAACGGTGGAGTGCGTGCAATGCCTCGCGCGCCACCTCACGGCTGTTTAAGGAGATTGACTCATATCCTTATCACTTGACTAATAGATGTCTAGAGAGAGTGCTGATGACCTGTGCCGCTTGTCGATCTACATGTATCTATCTCACTTGGCACTTGGCCATCAGGGTTTGACAGAGATTACTCTCCCCCTCTTCCTTCTTCTCTCCTCTCTCCTCTCTTCCCTCTTCCCCTCCTCCCCTCTTCCCCTCTTCTCCCGGCTGCGGCGGCCTTCTGCAGCAGCACCCCCAAAGATCATCATTAATAGGGGGTACAGTACCTAACATCATGAAACTGAGTTTTTAGTAAACGGGCGTAAACTGGGGCATCCTTCCTAAGATGGGATAGATTAGCACTAAGATAAAGTAACATTACTTTTCCCTATCACTGGAGTAGTATCTATGTGGGGGGCCTGTGCATCATGGTGGCGGTGGTCTATCAGCACTGGTGCCGGCCGTTCGGCCCGTACGGATAGCGCGGGTCAAAGCTCCGGCATTCGACATGTTCAGGGTCGTCAGCACTAGGCACTCCAACCTCAGCTCCGGATAATATAGTCACTTTTCCAAGACTTATGACGTCCCCACCATGCAGTGGGTATACTCTGGGGTAGCGAAAGAGGTGTATGGAACCTGCAAGTCCGGGCGATAGGCACACCGCTCGTCACGCCGCATCGAGAACACCCAACAAGGGAGTCGAAGTGGACGACGGCGTCACGACGTGGACACCGTCAACAGGGGCGCCATATAGATGGAGACCATCCACACGGACCACAATGTCCACGACCGCTGATCGGATCGACGGTCTCGCCACAGCATGAGACGCGCGGCAAGCACGCAGCCCAGCAGGACCGAGGGGAAGTATGCGAGCATATGCGGCGTCCAGAATGAAGGTGCGCCGATGGACCAGACAAAGATGGTGGCAGCGATGACTCTCCGGGTGAAAGTGTCTCCAAGGCTCAGAGGCAGTGTCATCCGCCCCTTCAGACGATCGCCGGCCTGATCACGCAAGTCCTGGACCTGCACCGTACTGAAAGCCACAAGCGCAATCACGCCAACCCACCGCACAGCGTGGGAATTGAGGCCGTTCGCCTTGCCCACCGCGATCTGCAAGGCGCCGCCCGAGTACAGCGCCATACCCTTGGCGTTGAGAAGGTTCCGGGAGAGATAGTGGTCGTCCGATCCTCCAAGATCGTTGTACATCCATGTCAGCACCAGCAGCCCCATGCTATGGTGCAATACCCCTTGAAAATATGATAGGACCAGAACGAGAGGGATCAGACCCATGAGAAGCATCCGCGCCTGGTCGGTAGCGATCCTCCCGGCTGGGATGGGCCGCCATGGTTTGTTGATCGTGTCTTCCACGATAGACGGTTCCAAGCGCTGGTTCGCAACACAAAAAAGCAACAGATTCGCCCAGAGCCACACAAACATCGTGACAACGTTGGCGATGGTGTCTTGTATGGAGGGCCAGGATGCAGAGTCTGACATGACTCCAGACCAGGCGCCCACGCACCCGAAGATGATATTCGGATAGACCATGGACTTCATATCGCTCTTGGTGAAAAGCCAGAGGGTCTTGAGGTGGTATCTTACATTTCGATTTCCACCAATCACGGGGGTATCGTGTCCCTGAATGAACGTGGTGTGCTCCGTACGCTTCGGTGAATTCACCAGAACTTTCGCAAGCTGAGAGTCTTCAAGAGCCTTCATCGTGGTTTCTTGCTAGTGCAAAGTGGTTTTTCCTCATCTTGATGAACGCGTCGTTGCTTTTATCTCGGACGGTGCACATACGCATGTCAGCTACGATCAAACCGCCCAAGACATCGGTTCCGCCTCCGAGATCTACATCTGCCCTCTGCATGTTGATATGCCTTCCCTCGCCAGAGCACAATTACCAGTCCACACTTGCTGCCGGGCTACATTATCCACCTTCTGACGGCGTACAACCTAGGCCGCCTCCCGCTTCGTAGCCGCAGATTCGGCAACCTTACTTCGGTTGGGTACCCCTTCCTCCTACTATTACAGACTTTAGGTGCGTTGATCTGACCAACAGATTCGTCCTCGTGATTTCTTGTCCAACAAGCGCCTGCAGACGTGGGCGTCCGTCAGCCAAGATGTCCTTGCCCCCTAGCGAGGGGCCGTACTAGCGGTAGCATGTAGATAAGGACGGAACACCGGATATCATTTCTGCTACCGTCATCGTGCTAGTTGCTGCGCACATTTCGACGATCCTTAGAATCGTCGCGCGCAGGCTTGTCAGCACAGAGGTAAAATGGGATGATCGGATGCTGATAAGCGGTATGACGTATACTTATGGATAACGCTCAGCAGATTCTCACAACGTTTGCTAGAGTTAGTGACTTCGCTAGTAAGGATACCCATAGCATCATGTGAAGTTTCTGCTGACAGGTCAAAGCTGTTTATTATGGCATAGGTAGGGAAGCAATTCTTATTCCGGACCGGCCGGCTTTTGTCAAGATAAGGCTAGAGATGAACTAATGAGAGAAGTGAGACTTAATTCAAGTGCAGACCGGGATAGTTACTCGAATACTAATCCTGATAGCCGGGTCAGCGATCAAACTGTCATTGCTCTTACTGTGTCGGCGGATTTTTCCAACTCTAAAGCTGAAGATAGCCAGCGTATAGGTGTCGATATCCTTGATTTCGCTCGCACTAGTGCAAATACTCAACCCAATCCTTCACCGCACTCCACTTTCATATCAGGATCCGCTGTCATATCCCGATACTCACTGTGCGAGCTTCAACACAGCACTAATCGGTCTAGTTCTACTTAACGCTCTTACGGATCTTGTGATTCTGGGTTCTAAAGGTCTCGACTCATCAGAGGCAGAGACTCTTGAAGACTTTTTCACGAGCTGGACTGTGAGTTGAAGACAACTCTTGTTGCGCTAACTAGCTAGTATGTTCAAAGCCTGCATTATAGGCTTCTTCCGAACCGCTCTTGTTAATCAGGCTACTCGAGCCGAGGATCCATTCTGTATGCCGTGCTCGTTCATGCTGTACCATACCTACATCAGATGCTCACTGAAATAATCAGACGACGTTGTAAACACGGTCGTCCTTATTGCTATCGAACTCGACCGCGGAATCGTGTGCGCGAATTTCTCTTTCTTAACACTGCTTCTCCTCTCGAATCCCCTGCATCATGGAAGAGCAAGCTTGAGCGAGCGCTCGGAGAAGCTTCCCAGCCGTCGAATGGGTATGGCAGACAGTCACATTGATCTGACAATAGGAAATACGGAGTGAGCAGTCAGAGATCTTGGATGCATATGAGCTCACATTTTGGAAGAGAGTCTTTCGACCGGTTGTCTAGTGATTTGTGGAAACAGGAGCATTGGTTTGTATTTTAGAATGGTCCCCAGATTAAAATTATGACGGACGTAGAAGTCTCGAAAAATAACATGAGACGTAGGGAGTTAATGTACTGAAAGCTGCGCGTTAGGTTGTTTGGGTAGGGAGGTATGGGTAGGATCACGCTTCGAGCTATGATAATTAATGTGTACTGTGCGATGATTTGACGTAGGCATTACCAGCAAACATAACGTTGGGATGAAGGGGGCTGGATGATATATTTCCGCCAGAGCCCATCTGTGCTACTGATTAGACGTACTGCTATATCATCGCTATCTCGTAGTCCTCCACATTCCGATTCCAAGGCCTCAGTCTTGAATAATTTTGTCTATTGCGTTAGAGATTGCTGATCAAGACGTAATTTTCCCTATATATCTCTGCTAGCCCTCCTCTAAGGTGGCCTCCGCTGCTTCTTCTTCACCCGATCCCCGTCACGACTCGGCCGCCTTCATAGGGCCATATCCTACAGAGAAACTCCATGGAGGCTAAACATGCCACCTTGATTATCGTCGGCGGAGGTGTGACGGGACTGGCATTGGCCAACATGCTCGAACAAGCTTGCATCGACTTCTTGCTTCTTGAGCAGGGACCCGAAATCGCTCCTAACGTCGGTGCTAGTATGATCATCGGCGCCAGCGGTGGAAGAATTCTGCATCAACTTGGCTGCTCCGCCTTGATTGACGAACACATGCCGCCCGACGAGCGAGTTCGACGCGTACTTGTAAGGGACAAGACGGGGAAAACCGTTGTCGAGGTCGATGATCTCCACGAAGAATTGTTCAAGCGGTATGTGAAATTTCGAAGATGCCTTTCGATGTTGAGCCATCATTCTGACGGTGATAAGCTCCGGTTATGGCTTTATTCCACTAGATAGACACACCTTGACTCGATCGTTGTACGATAACCTTCGCGACAAGTCCAAAGTGCGTGCTGGGAAACGCATCACCTTTGTAGAGAACAACATCGATGGAGTACAGCTGCATACACAGGATGGAGATCTATTCTCGGCCGAGCTGATTGTTGGCGCCGATGGGATTCA
>JANIPN010562019.1:0-12102 GCA_027478595.1 Erythroxylum anguifugum
AATAATGGGTTGCACGGCCACACTAAAGAAAAAGGGTATATAATTTTGACCTTCTTTGACCAAACATGGTGAATTTATCATTTTACCCTTCGGTTATATGAAATTACCAATGTACCCTCCAAACTTATCCTAAATTTGCAATTAAGCCCAAAATTTGGGAATCACCAAACTTTTTATTTTTATTTTTGTCCTCGAACTTTTGACAATTATAATTAAGCCCTTAACTTTATAAAATTACAAATTGGTCCTCCCAGAATTGAAAAATTATAATTAAATCCTTTAACTTTTAACAATTTTGCAAATAAGCCCTTATATATATCAACTTTTCCAATTAAGCTTTCTAAGTGTCCAATAAGTCTATAAATCATGTCCAATCACCTTTAAGGCATTAGAACACATTTAATTTAACCACCATGGTCATATCCATCCAATGGACTCAATTTTTCACACTTAAAAACATATATGTCGGAAATCTCCAAGATTTCACATACCGATGAACTCTAAGTTTATGTAAGGGCATATAACATTATAAATCATTGGTGTACCAAAAGGATTCAAATTCATATTTAAGCTCATATACAACCATGTATATATCAATATACAATAGTTTCTTCAAATACAGAACAATAGAAAAGGGTTCAGAAAGTCTGGCGTTACATGGCACATGGAGCAAACGTGTCCCCGTGTAAGCCTCAAATTATAAAAGGGTGTATTCTACTTCTTAGAATACTTAGATATATGAAGAACATAGTCTAGGCATGGTCTAGTGTTACCTAACACAACATACACATGGTATCATATCTAGTCCCATATTCTAAGTGGAAAGTCTTGAATGTGGGAAAAAAGGAGGAAACCTAACACGAGGTCAATCTTATACTATAGTGTTAACCTATGTTAGCATTAAAGTTTATATAAATTAGGGTTTTTGGCAACGTTTAAGCAATATGGTTAACATGAAAACCCTTTATCTTGTTTTCTTTATTGCTATTTTTTAGTTTAATTGATTTGAGTATGAGCGAAATTAGGATACAAATTTAGATTCGATGAACCCTAGAATTATGTTTTGAATTGATTACTTCAATTTTAATAAAAGATTCTAGTTTCTTAAGAACTATTCATGTTTATATTAGGTTGAATTGAAATATGGTAATGTTTTAATCCAATGTCAGATTTTGTATGTTGAGATTGAGAGATGATATATATGAATGGATCATAATATAGATAATAAGGGTTATATGGTATTGCAAACATAATATTATGTCCAGTTGCAGTAAGATACATCAAGCAACTAATTAGGCTTCTATAATGATGTTCATTCACCTTATCAGCTCCATCATCTTTGTTAAACTTTTCCTTGTAATTCATTTGAGTAGAAGTGCTTTTGCAATCCTCAATATGAAATTTTTAAGAATTTCCCTTGAATACTTCCTTTGAAATATGAAGACTCTATCTTTATCTAGCTTCACCTCCATTCCAAAAAAGAAAAGTCATTACGCTAAGGTCAGTCATTTCATTTCAAATACTTGGAGCATTTTAGGTTTATTCTCCTTTATTATCTTCTCATCATTTCCTATTATAAGCAAATCATCAACATAAATAGAATCTAAGATTAATTTAGCTTCTATTTGCTTCATATATAATGCAGCTTTACTTAGATGTTTAATGAATCCAAAGTTTTGAAGATTATCATCAATTCTGTCGTACCAACATCTAGGGGCATGCTTAAGACCATACAAGCCCCTTTTTAGCTTGTAAACCTTCTCCTACTGTCTCTTGACTTGAAATCCTTCTGGTTGCTCCATAAATATCCCCTCCTATAAATAACCATTTAAGAATTTAGATTTTACATATAAATAACTTTCCATCCTTTTTGTGTAAAGGATAACAACATTCTAATCATATCAAGGCGTGCAACTGGAGCAAATGTTTTTGAAAAATCTACTCTAAATACTTGAACATATCCCTTTATCACTAATTTGGCCTTCTATATAGACTCATTTAACTCCTATGGGTTGTTTGTGTTGTGGTCTATCCATCAACTCCTATGTGCCATTTTTTTCAATCATCTTAAACTCTTCTTTCATAACATCTATCCACTTGTTATCCTTCTCAGGTTCTTTGAATTCTGTAGTTACTAGGACAACAACATCGCTTTTTTTTTCATAAATTGCATATAAGGGCCTTGCATCTCTGACTGGTATGTCATCTACAACATCATCAAAGTCTTTTGGAACTTCTAGAAACTACTTTTTCATTGGCTTCTCCTAGCTCCATTGTTTGGCTTCCATGAATTTAACATCTATACTTATAAGAATTTTTCCATTTTGTGGTTGAAAAATTCTATAAGCTTTGGAAGTGTTGTTGTACCTAACGAAAACACCTGATTTAGTCTTTTTATCAAGTTTGTCTCTCTTAACCTGTGGCACATAAGAAAAACAAACACAACCAAAAATTTTGAGATTTTGTAAATCTGGCTTGTAACCAAACTAAACTTCAAATAAAGTTATATTAGATAAAAATCTGGTTGGCAGCCTATTCAATAAAAATACAGGAATGTTTGCAGCCTCTACCTATAGTTTCTTTGGCAGTTCCTTTTTATGAAGGATGCACTTTGTCATTTCTATAATGCTTGGATTTTTTCTATCATTTACACTATTTTGTTGTAAGGTGTAAGGTGCAACAACTTGGTGTTTAATACCAACTTCTTCACAAAATTTGTCAAAGACTTTATTTTTGTATTCTTTCCCATTATTTGATCCTACTGTATACAACCTGTAAGCACTTTGATTTTTCACGAAGGCTTTGTATTTCTAGACTATATTAGCAACATCAAATTTGGAATTTAAAGAAATAAATCTAGAAAAATATGGTGAAATCATTAATAAGTGTAATATAGTATTTATTACCATTTAAAGATGATGTTTTTTTAGGCCCTTTAACATCTATGTACACCAACTATAACTTGTGTGTTGCTCTTTGTGTTGTTTGATGGAATGGTTTTTTGACTTGCTTTCCTTATTTTCAAGCCACACAATCAACTAACTTTTCTTCGAGCAATGGGATACCTTTCACCAAGGCATGTTTAAGCATGTAGAGAAGTCTAGTATGATGGAAATGTTCAAGCCTCTTGTGCCATAATTTAGCATTACTCACAGTGCTTGGAAAAACTATTTGCTCCTCCTCTATTAGATTTAAAGCATAACTTTAAGCTATCATTTTCACCTTAAATGCATCTCTGCCTTTCGTATCTTTTATCAAGCACCATTTGTCATCAAATATGACTTTGAAGCTTTTTTCAGCTAGCCGTGCAATACTAAGCAGATTTTGGTCGATGTCAGGCACATATAAAACATCTGTGATATGCTTTAAGCCTACTATACTCTGAATAGCTACAGTTCCTTTTCCCTTGATTGATATAAAATCAAAATTTCCAATTTCCACCTTAGAAACAATTGTTTTATCAAGCTCTTTAAAAAGGTTATGGTCATTATTTATGTGGTTTGGGCAGCCACTGTCTATCGGTTAAGAATCACTAGAACTATTTGCTTATAGCAAAGCATGTTGCAATAAAGTGTTGCTCATGATGGTTTTGCTCTATGGACACCTTTACCTCATCAGGTTGAGACTTGCAGATTTGTTCCATATGCCCCATATTACCACAATTTCTATAATTGACATCAGGTGTCCAACAACATTTTCTTTGAGGGCGATTTGTCTTTTTAGAGATTAGATAAGGTGGAAAAACCTCATCTTATCGTTTGTTGGAGCCATCAAGTTTTATTCTTCTTGTCTTTGTCTCCGCCTAGGTTTTGTGTTTTTGTACAAGAAGCGTCTTGTACTGCCTCCTCCAGTTTCATCATTCTTCTTTACTCTAGTGCCTGCAAATCATTTACTAATTCTCCAAAAGAGAAGCTTGCCAAATCTTTATATTCTTCTAATGAAGATATTTTGGATTCATATTTTTCAGTTATAGTAACAAGAATTTTCTGCATAATTCTTTCATCAGGAAAATCCTTACCAAGAAGTCATACCTTATTAACAATGATTAGCAACTTGTCGATATAGCCTTTAAAAGTTTATGTCTCCTTCATGCTCTACATCTCAAAATCTCTAATCAAGTTGAGCACTTGTATACCTTTGGTTCTTTCATTGCCTTGATATTTAGATTTGAGATAATCCTAAATATCTTTAGCAAATTTTTTATTTATAATTCTTGTAAAAATCACACTTGACACAGTTGAAAAAAGACGAGATTTATCCTTGGACTTCTTTGTCTTCCTCTGTTTGCGATTCTTCAACTGTGCCATTGTAGGATTTTTGGATAATTGAAACACTTCATAGTCTTCCTCTATAGCCTCCTAAAGATCCACAGCTTTAAGATGAATAGTTTTCTTGATAACCCAAGCTTTATGGTTGTCACCATAAAAAATGAGTGGTGCAATAGTTGTGGGTGATGTGTTAGCTTCCATTATGGTTTCACTTAACTCACAAATCCCTCAAGATGAAATCTCTAATACTAATTTTTTATTATTAAAGCAAAAATTTATTTTATAAAATTAAAGACTAGAAGTTATACGGAGAATATTTTAAACTTCTATTGCAGAGCTCTTTAAATAAAGCTAGACTCTAGAGATAAAGTTTAACAAAAATTTAAATACATTCCTTATTCTTAGGCATGAATAATAACTCTCTAATCTAAAAAAGTAGATAAAGTCATCCTAAAGATAAAAATAAAAAATAATCCAAAAGATCAAGTCTTTCTAATCCAATTTACAGATATTTTGGCACATTTTCAATAATCTTTATATGTTTTACATATAAAAATAGGTCTCGATCAATGTTCATGTGATCTAATGTAATAATATCAATGATCTAGACTTCTATTTTTTATCCTCTTTATTCCAAGTGAAAAAAAGAAGGATAATAAGTTACCTTTATGAGCAACATCTACACTGGTAGGGGAAGGGGCACTTTTGTGACTAAGTATTATCTATAGTGCTTTGACTTGGTCTAGTGTCATGTTGATTGTCTTTAATTAGTGTTTTCCATAGATGATTCAGCTGTAAGGGCTCTATTTGATTCTCTTTGGTTTTTTGGCTTCCAAGTTATTGGTTTGCCATTGAGTTTCTAACAGGTTTCATAGGTAAGATTTGACTTAGAACTATGATCACATTGTAATTGTTCTTGACATTCCTATTTCTCTATTTTTTTTAAATTGGGATATTTGGCTTGTTCTAGTGAATGACTAATGTTGACCAAGTGAGGAGGAATTTGGTCCAGTGGAGGATGCAATGAGTATGACTCGTTTTCTGCTATCTTCTCTTTTAACTTCAATAAAGGCTTATTTGATTTTAGGAAAAGGTTTCCTTCTTAACAACCTTACTCTTAATTTAATTGCTTGTTTAATCCTTGTAATAAATCAAACATATGCTCCTTTTTCACCATTCAGGAAAATTAAACTCCATATTTAGGGCATAACTATTTGATCTTATAGACTTATAGTACTTAATGATTGATTTTCTTGTTTCATTTCTCAAAATTTAGATCAAACCTCGAAACACTCTGAGTTATTTTCCAAGTTTGAGTAAATATCTTTGACTACCTACGATATATCCTAGCAATATAGTAAAACAGATAAGTTTGCCTGTATTCTCTATGAAATTAATTAACCATGCCATGAAAATTGAATTTTTGACATCCCATATGTTGAATTTAGGATCAGTTGTAGAGGGAATGGGGATAGTATTTGTATCTTACTCCATTTTCCCTTTGTTTTAAGGATGGGGAAGACAAATTTGAACCATTCTCTAACGTTGGAATCATTGAGTTTGTGCTGAGTGATTTGAAGGGAATCGTTCAAAGGTAGGAAGGGTTGAAGGGTTGGCTCCAATTTTTTAAAGGGATTAAATTCCGACGCGGTTGAACCAAACTTTGGTACCATGGACAAAGAGATTTTTGGAATGAATTCTCCTTATTAATTTTCATAATTTAAATTATAGAATATATACATTAAAGTTAACCTAATTTTGGAAGGTATAAATGGAATTTTTGGGGGAATTACTCCTAACCTATAGAAGCTAAAAATTAGGGATCTACAATTAATCAACAATATTTACATCTAATTACATTAAATGCATAATAAGATAAATGCTAATTATCAACCTGATATTCTTTCTAATAATTACATTTAAAATTTTAAACTTTTCATAATTTTTAATATTGGTTATAGTTACCAAAAGTAGTAATGAAATATTTGAACTTTCAATTTGTTACAGAACTAGTTCGTCATTAGCTTATAGTTACTAATACTTATATGGCTAGCCATCTAAGTAGGACCATTTCACATGTTAGTATTGATGTGGCATATAATAATACACACCAGTAATTAAATTAGAAATTAAAAAAACAAACTTTTCCTTTTATCTACAACCAATCCTTTACTAACATGCATTCATCCTGATACCGAGCCCTGACCCTATCTAATGAGCATCGTTAACCAAAATTTTACTTTTAATAGGAATGAAAAAAAAAGCCAAGCTAAACTAAGAAGCATAGCTTCATAAAAAATATATAAATTAAGAGTCATAATTCAGGTCTTCAGAATTACAGCTACTTGTAAGAATATAAAGTCACCAACCCCCTCTTTATTCTTTATTTGAGTCTTACTTTATGTATATTAGTGCATACTTTTGTTCTTCTAGCTATTATTGCACCATTTCTACTTTTTTAGTTTAAAGTGGTTTTATCATAACTTATAGTTAGAAAGATAAGTACAACAATGGGTTGCTTAGATAACCATATCATTAATGGAGTTCAATCTTGAAAATCCCTTAACAAATTTATGCCCCCTGACAAGAAGCAATCTCTACAATCTTATAGGTGCAAATACAATCTTACAGTTATCACTACAATCTGTTCAATATTTTAAGTTACGAAAGGTTTATGGTGTTAGTTTATACCTTTACAACCAATCTTAAAAATCGAACTCTTTTTATCTACTCTATAGATACTGTTAGAGGCTAAACATTTGGACAACTTAAAGTCAACACCTCGTGAAATTTTTTATAGGAATTTGAATAAGATACAATTCAATTACATTTTATGATTTATATTTTTAAGTTATTCAATTTTTTAAAGCTATGCTCATGTTTATATCACAATAAGTTCCCAACATATGGAGATTGAACCTATATTCCACAAGAATGGGAAGAGATACATTGATGGGTTTAAATCAAATTGATAGAATTTTATATAGTGTTATAAAATCAAGTGAAGTTAAGATTTGAAATATAATTTACCCTTTTGAAAAATTTTAATTAATAAATGTCTTCCAATGTTCTCTACCTTTGGCAAATATTAATTGTTGTATCTATAATAAGGGAAAGGGTTAATTTTTTTATTAAATAAGAAAATTTTATACTGATCTAAATGAATGTACAATGTTAGAGACCACTCAATCAGTGGTCTCTTAAGGCACTAGTAACGAACTATCCTATCCATATGCACTTGTTGAATAAAGGGGCTTGGTTGCACAAGGGGACGTACTAAAATAAAAAATGTAGAGGCTCTAAAACCCCTTACATCTCACCCTCACTTCCATAACAATTCATCACACCAATGTTCCAACCTTAGCCACATTAGAACCCAACAATGACCAGACATATGTTAACCTCCAACAACCAGAATCACAAGCCAAAGAAGACAATACAAACATAAGAAAACATAAGCTATATGGTAATCTCCTGATCCTTTTGCTTGTAGAAAGAAGAAATATAACTCGAATCTTGGGAGATCTCCCTAGATACTACCACTTTGTTGCTATGAACTCTGGAGGAAATTGGAACCTCCAACTCTCCTCCTGTCTGCTCTTATAACGGTGACTCACATGTTGTTTGGAAAATGAAGTTCCTGCGCTATCAAACTTGCAGAAGATAAATGTTAGTAAAATTGACACTTTCTATTTGAGTTAACTCCTGTAGGTGTTTGAACTCTGAATGTCCATAACTTGGGAGATTACTCTCAGGCTCACACTCCTAACATCCTTGGTTTTATCTTTAAAGGTTCTAGCATTTCTTTCAGCCTATATATGGTAAACAATAATAGAAAGAAGGATTGGGAAATTGTGGGTGTCTGAAGGTCTTGACTGGGAGGAAATATTAAACCAAAAAAGAATAGAAGGAAAGGTTGGCTGAATAGGAATATGTAAGTGAAAGTGTAAGATGCATCGGTCCTAAACCAATTTAGAGAATGGACATGCAAAAAACAAGTGGTCATTAGTTTCATTTGTCGATAAACACAAGGAACAATGGTTAGGAGTTTGGAGGTATGAGAGTTTATCACGGGTTTGTAACTTTTGAAGGAGAGCAAGCCAGAGGATAAAGATGCACCTCGGTCTACTTCCTTTGAACCATACTAGCTTGTGCCAAGGTACTTACTGTAAAGGAGGTATCAAGAATTTATAGGCTGAGTCATTGGTATACTGTCTTGTGGGGATAGCTAACCATTCTAGACAATCAGATTGGGTACTATTGGGTTGGTATGAAGGTGTCACAAGGTTCCTTATGATCTCAATGGATGTTTCATGCCATCGCCACTCATCATGGTTGATTACTTCAGCTACTCTGGCTATCATTGGAAGCTTCGAGCCATTAATCTCCCTTGGAGAAGAGAAATTTTACAGTATTCCTCTCGGGTGCCATGGGTCCTACCATAAAAGAGTAGATATACCATTGCCTATCCTAAATCTGAATTGGTTCCACAGTTTGTCCCACATATAAACTTTTCCTCGAACTCCAAGAACTATTAGAGGTAGTATGAGCATTCCAGAAGTTTTGTTGTCTCAGGATGATAGTATTCACCCATTTTACCCACAGTGCCTCCTTATCAACAAAAAGAATCCAGATTCATTTTTTTAACAGGACATGGTTCCAATTAGTCAAATGTTTCACTCCTAAACCTCCCTCCTTTTTCGTTGTACAAATATCACTCCACTTAACCTTGGCATGAGATTTCGAATATGCCGTCCCAGAACACAAAAAATTCCTGAGCTTAGACTCTATCTCCTTAGGGATGGAAGAAGGGAGAACAAAGTGGGTAGAACAATGAACTTGAAAAGAAGAAAGAAGTAATATAACCAATTGGATTCTACCTACATAAGAGAGATTTTTGTGAGTCCATCTGTTGATCCTCTTATCTATTTTGTCCAAAGGAGGCAATCCCTCCTAGATAACCAGCCTGAAATGAGGGGAACCCCTAAATACTGAATGGGAAAAGTACCTTGCTGGAGACTAGAAATAAGTTTCATTTGATGAGTCAGATAATTCACATCCGGAGAAAAAAAAACTGACTCTTGAAAGTATTCATATCCATGCCATAAAACATAGAGAAAGTACAGAAGGAATCTAGCAAGGTTTGAGCAGATAACAAATCCACATGGCAAAACATCAAAAGATTGTCAGCAAACAGAAGATGAGTGAGTTTAAGGCTTTGGCATCTCCAATGATATTTAAACGAAGGGCTATTCTCCGTTCAAGCTTTCAAGTTTTTGGAGAAAACTTCCATACATAGTATAAAAAGGAAAGGTGATAAGGGATCGTCCTGTCTTAGACCCGACTTGCCTTTAAAATTTTTTGAGGGGGATCCATTGATAAGGACTGAATAGGAGGGAGTGGTTATGCATTTTGTGACCTAACCTAAGAACTTCAAAAGAAGGCCAACTGCTTCTAGAACATTAAGAAGGAAATTCCATTGAATTGAGTCATAGGCTTTTTGAAGGTCCACTTTAAAAGCACACCTCTTCTGATTATTAGAAAGGTGATAGTTCTTGAAGATCTCTTGAGCCAACAGGATATTGTCCCCTATTCGATAGTTCTTAATGAAAGCACTCTGATTGGGCTAACAATGAGAGGAAGGATTTCTCAGAGTCTATTGGCTAAGATTTTAGCTATCACCTTATAGATCATGTTACAATAAGAGATAGGTTGATAGTCTAAAACTGTGGAAGGGTAAGCTTTTTTGGGAAAAACATAGATGAATGTCGAGTTGAGCTCTTTGAGGAGTTTCCCATGATGAATTTTTTTTTGAATGGCTAGTGTGACTTCTTCGCCGATAATAGACCAAGTTTGTTTGAAGAAGAACTTATTAAACCCGTCCGAGCCCGGAGCCTTATTGGGATGTAGAGAGTTGAAAGCCCCTTTAATCTCTTAAGCTGAAACTTCAGCAATAAGAGAACTAGAAAGGTTTTCTGATAGGGGGATTGGAAAAAGATTTCCCACAAACTCTTTAGAAGAGTTGATAAACTTT
Organism: Erythroxylum anguifugum; assembly: GCA_027478595.1. Lineage (NCBI taxonomy): Eukaryota > Viridiplantae > Streptophyta > Magnoliopsida > Malpighiales > Erythroxylaceae > Erythroxylum > Erythroxylum anguifugum. The sequence continues at coordinate 10,303 of JANIPN010562019.1, forward strand.
TGAGCTCCTATAGTACCTTGAAAATATGCAAGCAAGTGATCTTGAATTTCTGGGAGCCCTACAATTATATTCCCATTCCTCACTTCTAGTGAGTGTATGGAATTCCTATTTACGTTGTCAAGGAGTGAATTATGAAAGAATTTGGTGTTTCTATCCCCTTCGCGAAGCCATTTGACCCTAGAAGATTGTCTATAGAAAGATTCCTGATCCTTTAAGGCTCTAAATAGCTCACTAATAGCTGCGGATTCCGGCTCGATCAGGTGAGAGGATCCAAGTAAAAGCCTCATTTGATCCTGAAGGAGATTAAGATTTGCTTGGCATCTCTCTACTCTAGTGTTCACATCCCCTACTTGCCTAGAATTCATGACTTTGAGAGCTTTTTTAACTATCTTTAGCTTAGACACAACACAATACATTGGAGTGCCTTGAACTAGAGTGGATCAAGCTTCCTTGACTGTTTGCAGGAAATTGGATTGAGAAGTAAGAAAATTAGAGAATCTAAAAAGAGAATTTCGCTTTTGCTACTGAACAACCGACCTGACTACTAAAGGAGAATGGTCAGAGATGTGAGGATTTTGAATGACACAGTAAGAATAAGGAAACCTGAGACTCCATATCGAGTTGATGAGGGTTCTATCCAGCTTCCTAGCAATGAAACAATCACCACTTTGTTTATTGTTCCAAGTAAAGGGTAGACCACTAGAGTTTAGGTCAAACAAACCATTTTCCCCTACAAACTGTCGAAAGTCAGTCATCCCACTCATAGCAGTGGGGCTAGAGGGATCAGCCTCATGAGGAAATAAAATTGCATTAAAATCTCCTGCTAGAATCCAAGGGGATTGACCTACTGAAGGGGTTATGTTGGACAAACTAGGCCAGAGGAGCTTCCTATGGTTGAGGTTATTTGCCCCATAGACACAAGTTACCAGAAAAGATTCAGAACAGTTCCTAGGGAGCAGTTCCACATGAATAAATTGGTCATAAGCATTTTTTATTGAGCATAAAAGGAAAGTGGGATTCCAGGCAAGCACAATCCTAGGATTAGGAGAATGGTCTAAATTACTGTAATAGTGCCATCTAGGAAACAAAGAAGTGAAAACTTTATTCAAATAGGAGAGAGATCTAATCCTAGATTTGACTAAACAAACAAAAGAAACTGAGACTCTTTTAAGCCAAGCTTGAACAGCTAGTTGTTTACGGGGGTTGTTGCGACCCCTCACATTCTAAAAAACCAAGTCCATAATCCAAAAACCAAATCCCAAACTCACTACCTAATTCTGTTTCTTCCTAGTTTTCCTATTAGTCCAAACTGTTAATTCCCCCTCTGCCCCTCCCTTAGTACCTGGACTATATGGAACCAAATCAGAAGTGGGAGAGGAAGGTATACCTACCTGAGTTACTGCATAAGTGTTGAGGGCTTCTTTGTCTCCACTAAATTCTTCTTGTATTTGTAGATTCAGGTTCAGATTTGGATGACCCCCTACTAAGATTGCTTCTTTACCATCTTGCTTTGTCATCTTAGGAAAATATTCTTGTGGTGGAGGGACGTGCTCCTTGTATGGCTCGGATGAAGTCTCTGGTGCACGAATATCTTCCTGACTTGGATTTGTTATCTGATGGTTAAGCTCTGGTGTCAGGTGTAAAGGAGTAGAAGTGTTTGGGAGCTGCTGCTTGTTCTTTACCAACTCTTATTGGAAACCAGTCTCAAAGACTCTTCTTGTAGGAGCCCATTCCTTTTTGTGCTCTTATTGGTCTGGCCTCCATTCGTATTCAATCCCGATCTCCTTAAATAGAATTTGT
>JANIPN010563502.1:0-12086 GCA_027478595.1 Erythroxylum anguifugum
TATCAATATGGACTATTTTGCAATTTTTAAAAAGTTTAGGGACTATTTTACAATATCTCGAAACGGTACCGGTACCGACCGGTACCGGTACAGTTCCGTTCCAGAGCCCAATCCGGTACCAAGTCCGGTACGGTATTCAGAACTTTGGTTCCAATATAAGAAGGAATCTTATTTGTACTTCTCAATTCTATCAATTTAATAGCACACCTTTTGAATTATTTCATTCTGCTTTTTATGTGAATGATCTTACCACAAGGTCAACATTTTTCCAAGGTCAAACTAAGGACATTGTGCATGGATGATGGATTCCCTCCAATAAAATTTCCTATATAATCACCTTCTCTTGTGTCAAATCCATGCCCTACCGGTGGCATCATAGATTAGGACATTCATCATCCCTTATCTATAAGCATATTATTTCTACCTTTAATCTTCAATTTTCACATCGAATTTTGAATTAGATTTAACTTGGATTTTGGGCTTTAGAAATGTAACTGAAATGAAAGAAAAAGATAAGCTCTACACTAGATTGGCCTTTTTTTCTAAAATTGGGATCGAAAATATAATAAACATTTAGATTGTTTGAACTTAGGAGCTTGCTTTTAACAAGCTTAATTATGTACAGTTTCATTTTAACCTTCTTCTATATTATGGACTTCATTTCTTTTATTATTAACTTCTCTCTATTAGACTTTACTATGCAGACTTATAATAATAACGAACCTGTGATAAATGCTAATTGGGTTAGTTTTTGGATTATGTTTATACAATTAGCTACTCAAAATGGCTTATATTTTGTTTTCAAACTTTATTTTAGCTCTCCAATGATGAAGGAATGAGTTCGAGCAAAATAAAGTCAAGTTGGAGCAAGTTTTAGCATGATTCTAGAGGAAAGAGCTGAAACATGGCTCAAAACATAACAACTTGTCCAACCTATGTATGATGTCAAGCAATATAGGACCTATATAGATTCGTGTTGGGAACTCGTGCTGATAGTAATTTTTATACAACAAAGGTGGAAGGCCATATCAACCAAACACAAACACATGTTGCACTTGTGTTGGTTATATTTGCTTATAAAAGGAAGATATGTTTATAGGGTAGCTGAGTAAAACAAAAACAATACGGGTCTATATTAGACCCATGCTAGGTAAGACACTTGAAATTTTTTAAGATTTTATGATAATAAAAGGAAGCTTTTAGGGAATTAAGTGGGAGGACAAGAAGAGATAAATCATTAGGGCCTAAACTAGAACATTTTGACATAAGAACAAAAAAAACTTTAGAGGCAAAGAGGGGATTCCATTAAGATTCAACTAGGAACTTTAACATTTCAAGAATCCATGATAATTATTTCTTTTATCTTGTTTTCTTTCTTGAGTATTGTTGGTTTTCTTTGTTTTAGTATGAATTAAATTGGGAAAAATTTAGATAAGATGAACCCTAAAACTTATTATTTGGATTAATTATTTAATTTAATGAAAGACCTAGGAGTTATTGCAAATTATTCATGATTACATATTATGTGAAATTGAAATATGATAGTGTTTTAATTCAAATTTAGATTTCATACATAAGGAGTGACAAACCATATGTATTAATATATTGTGACATGAAAAATAAGAGTTAAATGGAATCATAAAGATAGAACTACATAAATCTTTTAGTTTAGAGTAAATTTATCATAAGAATCCATAAAATGAGTTAATGCTTTATTAGAGGTTTATATTAGAAAGAGATTTCATTCAATCAACTTAAGGACAGATGTTATATATCTTGAGAAAGAGCATTATTATGATTTTAGAATTTGTATCAGTCCAAGAAACTAGGACTAATCGTTGAATCAGATGAACCTAGGCTTAGAAAGGTTCTAGGGGAATTCACGTATGGATCTTGTTTATCTATTGGTTACTTCAATCTTGTTTCATTGCTTCAGTTTAGTACTTTAGGTTAGTTTTGTTAACAATATCTTAAAATCAATCATTTGTATTATTATATTATATAATAGAAAGTTGGTTTGTATTGGCAATTGTATTCCTATAGGATTTATACTCTCGTATTCACATCGATTATAATATAAAAATGGTAGTGTACTTGCATAATCATCTTTATTATTACTTAAAAAAATATGCAATCAAGTTTTTGATGCCATTTTTAAAGACTAGAATATTATGAATGGTTTATTTTTATTAACCTAGTCATTTTCTTTCTTTTTATATTTATTTATTTTAGAGCTTTCTTTCTTGATCTTATGAATTTTAGGATTTAGGTACTTTGATTTATAACAAGGAGTAGTTTTATAGTACTATTTGAACCAAATCTAAAAAATTAAAGGGCCATTACTTTAGAGTTTAAGAGAGAAAAATCTAGAAGTTTTGAAGTTCCAACTACTAGACATAATGGTAGGATGTGGAGAACAATGTATGATAAGGGGTTATGAAGGACTGTTCTTTATGGAGAATGAATTTAACATTATTAGGCTAAGAGGGGAGGCTAATAATTTGAGATTAAGCATAATATGATTTAAATAATTTGGCAACTTCTACAATTTGATGGCTTGCCTAATGAGGATCCATTTAAACACATTGCTAACTTTTTAGAGATTTTTGATACATTAATGGAGTTTCTAAGGAGGCAATTCAGTTGATGCTATTCCCTTTCACACTAAGGGACATAGTTAAGTCATGGTTTAAATGTTTATCTCATATATCCATTATTAGTTAGGTATTTTCCTCTAGCACAAACAACAATACTTAAGAACAACATCTTCTCTTTTTAACAATTAGAAGGTGAGACATTGTATGGGATGAGAGATAGATGGGTGAAGCTATTGAGAAAGTGCCTATATTACGGAATTGATTTGGGACAAATGTTTTATAGTGGGATGAGTATTTCATCCAAGTAGTTGATCAATGATCTTTGACTGGAACTACTAACTTTAAAACTTATGAGGAATTACAAGATCTTATTATAAATAATTACCAATGGTAGAATTCGAGGTTAAATAAAAAATTAGGTAGCATTCATAATGTCAATGTGGTGGCAACATTATAGGAAAAATTGGATGCTTTAATCAAGAAGATCAATAGTATGATTTTGGCATCTTAATCGACACAAGTGATGAGATGTGACATTTGTGTTGGTGAATAATGTAATCATGAATGTTAAGCACCTAACAACATAGGTGATGATGATGAATTTATGTTTCAATTATAAGTGCACGGTCTAGCTATAGCTAGTATTATTTAGTATAGTTAATCCCACGAAAAGTACAAGTACTAGTAATAACTCTTTTCTTATTATCAAATCGACAATCAAGGTGATATTGATGACTCGTATTTAAAATAAAAGAATATAAACTAAGGGAAATTCAACACAATTAAATAAACTAGAATGACAAAAGATGAAAAGTCAAACAATAAAGCAACGATACCTGGAATTTGAATCCCCTCTGGGACTTTTCATGCAATCATAATTTCATTAATCAATTTAATCTAAAGTTTCTTGGATCGTGAAAATTCCTCTGTTATGTTATTGTCATTTTTAAGACTACTTACACCTAATTCTAGGTTGATTAATTAAAATATCTTTCTAATTAAACTATTATTATCATATTGATTACAAATTTTACTATTAGCTTTAACCCTAATGTAAAAGATTTATGTTGACTTATTTCTATATTTGTATGCAACTCCTTTCAATTATGCGATAATTATTTATATGTTGGATTTCTAAATCTCAATTGTTTGAAATCATACACGAATTGACATGCTAACAATATTAATTCAAAAATAATTACGAACATATAATTGAATCTTTATGAAACTAAAAAATTAATTTAAATTAAATTAAATCACTACAAGGTCCATCCTAAGGTTCATCTAATCTAGATACCAAAGAGAATGTAGCTTATACTCACCAAAAAAAATCAAAACTAAAAAAATTAAAAATCAAGGATGATATGATTGAATCTCCTAAAATCTCCAAAAACTTCACTTTAAATTGATGAAACTCTGCTTCAAAGGGGTTTGCTTGGTTTTTATTGTGTTTTGTGTCATTCTAGTGAGTTTATTTATGTTTCTCGAGCCTCCTCCTCCTCCTGTCACTTCATCTTAACTTTTAAAATTTAAAACTCAGAGCATTAATATCGGCGTGTTGATGGCTATTTTTTTTAAATAGATGCACAATGCTTTTTGGAGAACTATGTTGATGTCTGTGTTCTTCAAATAAATGTGTGATGCTTTCCTAAGCTAATACATGACCATGTACCATCAATATGACCTTCTTGTAACTCAACACGAGCATGTTTCTAGCCAACATGAGCATGTTCTAAAGAATAAACTGAGCATATCTCTAAACTCTCCAACATTGCCACGTATAATATCATATACTCCATAGATCAAGCAAAACAACTATAAATTGCTCCCAACTTACCCGAAGTCATTCCTTTTTGCACTAAGTGAGTGAATTCGAACTACAAACAAAATTTAATAAAGGCATCAAACTTTTCAAATTTGAGAAATTTGTATTTTATTTGAAAAAGGAATTTATTGCCAAATTTAAAAACAACTTTTCATTGCTATAAAATACATGTCCTTACCTGTAATTAAAGACACCTCTTGTACACTAACTTTTAGAATTAAATTAAAAATTAATTTAGTATATTTCATATCATTAGCAGCTAAGGTTTTTTGTTCCAAGAAGTGGAGTTTTGAAGTCATAGAAGCATATTGTAGGATCATCCTTGTTTGATATTTGTAATATAATTTTTATTTGAATATTAAGTGTTTCTTTTATTCCCATTTATTTTGGGGATAATATGTCCTAAAGAGCTCAATCTTTTTGGGTTTTTTAATCCAGTGGTCAAGCTTTTAAACTTTTTCAATTGAGCAACTAGCATTTTAAAACCTTAATAATTTAGTTCAAAATGTTAGTTTTGTTAGTAATTTGCTAATTTGATTAACGAAATCTTTACTATACATGACATGTAGATGTACACTTAAAACAATAGTGGTCATGGTTAGATTGAAGTATTGAACAACTACATATCGTAAATAATAAAGATTATGTTAGTCAAATCAATAAATTACTAACAGAAGTCAAATCAATAAATTACCAACGGAACTTACCTTTTGAATTGAACTGTTGAAGTTTTAAAAGTTTTGGGAATTGAACTCTCTAACACATTCAAAGTAAAGCTTGATAAAGTTTGGGAAAATGCAATTGTGATCATACTCTTAGGACGCAAAATAGGACTCAACATGCTCAAAGCTGGATTATTCAGTATATGGAAACCTACCAGACCCATGAAAATTGTCAACCTCAACAATGAATTCTATCTCATCAATTTTATAGAAGAGGAAGACTACATCAAAACACTTACGCAAGGACCATGGTTAATCTTAGGCCACACCCTCTCGGTTCAACCCTGGTATCCAACATGTCGACCTTCAATTGGACAGATTACATACGTTGTCGCTTGGTTGCGTTTCCCTGAGCTCTCAGTTGCCAGATACCACCCTTCCATCCTCACAGCTCTCGGCAATCTGGTGGATCACACAGTTAAGATCGATTCCAATACCCAATAAGCTCATCGGGGAAAGTTTGCTAGAGTTACTGTAGACATCGATTTAAGCTCCCTACTTTGATCCATTGTTGAGTTTGATGGCGAAATCATCAAGGTTGCCTATGAAGGCCTTCCTCAAATCTACTTCGGGTGTGGTCGAGTTGGCCATAGCGCCTTGAATTGTCCCTCACGCCTGGCTAAAAAACCCGACTCTACAACCTCCACCGTTGGCCCACCGCCGACCAACCATTTAGGCAACACAAGAGAATCCTCAACTGGAGCTAATCATTAAGCGGAGTTTGGTACCTGGATGCAAGTACAGTGAAGAGCTCGCCGGACGCCTTCCACCCCAACGGCTCCAAGACAAGACAACTCCAGCAACTCTTCTTCCCTAAGGATACAGGGCTCGAGATTCACGACGTTGTCAACCTTAGAGTCGTTAGTCTCCACTGGGGTTCCCTCCTTAACGACTGAGGAACGTCACCAACTAGTTATAAGCCATCTGACGCTGCAATCGCACCTTCGAGAGAGATCCCCAAATTAGAAGACAGCTCCGGACAACCGAATGAAGCGTGTGTTGTCTAATTCTAGCTCTGCCTCTTTTAATAACAGTTCCAAAACGGCGGTGTCAAGCACCAGTTCCCGCAGGCTCTTGGACCCGCGACCGTCTACCCAGCGGTAGGCCCCAAGCCCGCAGGCCCTCATGCCCCAACAGGCCAAGACCAACCTGCCGACCCTCATGTCTCAGCAGGCCATGACAACACCACAGGCCCTCCTAACCCAGCAAGCCAAGACAACCACCAGCCCATCTAACCTATTACTACCTAACCAGACTGACCTGCAGGAAACCCAAAGCCCAAAACTGAGCCACGTAGACCTATCGATTCCCTCCCATACCGAAGTGATCCTACAAGACTCAACTCTAACTTTGCCCAGGCAAAAGGATTTGGGTTGCGGGGACATGGAGGAAGACCCCTCAACCTTGACCAGCCTAATAAACATATTACCCCCAACAAGACCACCAGACCCGGATACTGATACAGAAGCCGATGCAGTACTCTATATCGAATCCGATACCCAGATGGAGGACAACCCCTGATTTAACCGTCATCACAATGTCAAGAGCTGCCTGTGACAGTAGTCAACTCCTTCGTAGGTTAGGTCCTCCCTCTATCCCTTCTATGTCGATTTTAATTTGGAACTGTCAAGGGGTTGGAGGTAGGACCTTCAAGCCTATCATCAAAAACTATATCCGCATCCACAAACCGCGTTTGGTCATTTTGGTAGAGCCACGTACCAGTGGGGTAAGGGCGTTGAAAGTTATTAAAATTTTAGGATTTGCCCACTCTTTTCGAGTGGAAGCTGAAGGCTACTCAGGAGGAATCTGGCTTCTTTGGCAAACAGACATTACGGTCCGAATATTACTAACTCACCGATAATTTGTGGACGCCAGTATTGACTGGGACCAGTTGTCGTTTGATTTCACTACTATTTATGCTAACCTCACGTACTGATTACAAAAATTCTTGTGGAAGTATTTGTGAAAATTGCCCAAATCATCTCTAACCCGTGGCTGGTGGGCGGGGACTTCAATGCCAAATTGGAAAGTACGGGCAAACGCGCGGAGGATTTCGACTCCATTCTATCGTAAATCCGCACTTTAGAGACTGTGTGCACAATTGTAATCTTTAGGATCTTGGCTTTTCCAGTCCGAGATTCAGCTAGTGCAGAGGACAACTACTTGCTAGACTAGCTACCAAGCTATAGTTTCCCATCTACCAAGCTACAGTTTCCCATCTACCCTTTCTGAAATCCGACCATCGACCTCTCCTTATTACTTTTAGCACTAGTGAGCCTTCTCCTCCGACAACTAGACACTTTCACTTTCAATCTGCCTGGTAAACCCATAATGAATTTGGTCAATTTGTCGCTGCTCATTAGCGACCGAGTAGTTATGACTTTAGTGGCGCGATCAGAAACTTCTTGGCTCAACTTTAGCGTTGGAATACCACCACTTTTGGCAACATCTTTCACGGGAAAAAACATCTTATGGCCAGACTTGAGGGCATCCAAAAATAGTTAGAAGATATAGACTCGACCCCTCTCCGTGATCTTGAAGATTATCTGCAGTCAGAACTGGAACAGGTCCTTTACCAGGAGGAATTTTACTGGCACCAGAGATCCCAAAGCCAATGGATAGGCCAGGGAGACAGGAATACCAAGTATTACTGTGCAATCACAAAGACCCGACAAAATCAGCAAAGGAATTATTCCCTGAAAGATGAAAATGGAACGGTGATATCAGATTCCAAGGGCATTAGACGCTTAGCGCAAACTTATCTCTAGGCTTTATATAGTGAAGACAGGTCGCACCACTCCAATTGGCAGCACCATGGACAATCTCCCCCCCCCTTTTAGCATGCTACTGATGATTTGGAACGCCCCTTTAGTCATGACTAAGTAAAGGCAGCTTTCTTCAACATGAACCCAAACAAAGCTCCAGGGTTCGATGGCTTCAATGCCCTTTTTTATCAATCCCAGTGGGACACCCTCGGCCCTTCCCTGACTCTTTTCCTCTAGAGAATTTTTTGTCATGAAGTCTGAGAATCTGAACTCAATCGCACTATTATGGTTCTTATACCCAAGATTCCATCCCCAACTTTGATTTAGTAGTTTAGGCCTATTGTGTTATGCTCGGTGCTTTATAAAGCCCTAACCAAGATCATCGTTAATAGACTTAAACCTTATTTGGATGAGCTGGTAGACCCGACATAATGTAGCTTTGTCCTAGGGCGTTCGATTACGGATAATATCATCATCACCCAAGAGGTTATTCATACAATGAAAAGGAAATCGAGTCTGAAAGGGCTAATGGCCATTGAAGTGGATTTTAAGAAAGCTTATGATCGACTATCGTGGAATTTCATGCAAGATACACTCATGGACGTCGGGATTATAGAGTCGCTGATTAGTCTCATAATGAAATGCATCTCCACGGTCTCCATTCAAGTCAACTAGACTAGGGACCTTAGTGTCGCCTTCAATCCCTCCAGAGGTATAAAACAGGGAGACCCCATATCACCTTACCTTTTTGTCCTGTGTATGGAGTGTTTGAGCCAAAACATGTAGTGGCACAAGGCAAATGGAAACCGATCAAGCTAAGCAAAAATTGACCCCCCTTTCTCACCTTTTCTTTACTGATGATCTCATCCTCTTCTCTAAAGCCTCTATGGATTAAGTGTTCGTTATTCGGGAAATCTTAAATTCTTTTTGAGTTGCTTCAGGTCAACGAGTCAGCGATGACAAATCCAGGTGCTTTTATTCTAAAATGTTCCTTAATCAACGACTCAATTGTTAAGTAGAGTATTGAACTTTAATCCGACGAATGATCTCGGACATTATCTTGGAGTTTCTCTCCTCTATGGCCGGGTCGACAAGAGAACCTACCAGTACATCATTGATAAGGTTCAACAATGCCTATCCGGCTGAACGACCAACCTTTTATGCTGGACCCCACTTCCGAAGCTCAACATTCAGAGCCATAAGATGGTTGAATCTCATTACAAATTTTCTTAAACAATAAACGCATATGCGAAAAATTGATAATCAAAATGGGCCGATTTATTGAAAACAATTTCAATCACAAAAGATGTAAACCTTATTGAACACATCATAGTTTCAGTAATCACTTGGGCCTATTACAATACAAAATGTTTGATTTCATAATATCTTTACATTTCCAAAAAAAACCACCCCTTTGGCTTATTATAAGATACAAAATACAAAATATACATGATACAATTGAATGCTTATGCTTAATATGATTCTAGATATCGAAAATTTTTGAATTAACTTAATTACAAAAGTCTTTATTTTTAGTGTTTGCCAAACTTTTCAAGGATCAATGCTAGTATGCTTTTCTTCACCTGCGGAGTGGAAGGTAATGGGGTGAGCTGCGAAGCTCAATAGCTTATACATTTATGGCCATTGGCAACGAGCCATACAATTTAAGCACACACATCTATATATAAATGTAACAAAGTGAATATATATATATCCCATTTAATCTAGCAATTCTATCATCCACAATTCTAGCTCAAAAATTCATAGTTCAAAAGTCATTACATATAACATATCATGAAAATTCATCCATCAAAACACAACACTTAAATATGCATCATACTTGACATTTCAATGACGTAATGCAAAAACAAATTGCTCGAGAGTTCTGTGGAACGAAACAGAGAAATCGAAGTTTACTCTGTGAAAAAAACGAGTCTAAATTCTCAGGATTTCGTGGCCTCAAGCGAGTAGCCGGAAGAAGGCTATGGGTCAATGTGCACGTGACTAACAAAACAGGTTCCTCTCTTGCCCAAACAAAAGCACATAATCCTGCTCTACAAACGATATGATGTCATCACAGACGATACGTCTTTACAGATGATGCATCTATGCTCCTGAGCATCTCCCTTTATAAGAACCACAACTTTCAACTTAGATGTCCAAAAATTACATACTTTATACTGTTGGAAAGATAAAAGAAAGACCTACAACTTTCTAGAAGACACCTTTGCCTAATTCTATCATGATCAATCTAGAATTTCCCCTGAATTCTGAATATGAACTTTACATTCCTCCACCAATGTACTGCATCTAGTTCTCAACTTCATGACAAATTTTGAGATTCTTAAAGACAAAATTTAAAATTGATGTCTTCATAAGAAATGTAGCCATGTGTCTCTAATTTAATTCAAATCAAGAATCATCTAGTTGGTGTTGGACCAATGGAGGTTGACAAATTAAATCCTTCTATGTTTTGATAATAATAAAACTTAAAGAATTGGTGAAGAAAAATTTCAGGTGTTTTGGATTGAAATTCAAATAAAGGATTAATACAAATCAAGATTGCAATATATACTTCAACGTTCAAGAGATAGACAACGTGCAAAAGATAATTAACGTGTAGATCATGGATGAAGAATTCAAACTAGTATCTTAACAAACAAAGATTGAAGATTATGTGAGATATGTACGTTGCAAGTCGACTAATCTGTCAGTTGGAGTTGAGACAAGTCAACCAGAACGTTGCAAGTCTACTATTGACAACAGACCTGTCAGTTGGATAAATGAACTAGTCAACTATCATCACACTAGTCGACTATTCGAAGAGCGGAGATGAAACTAGCATGAAAAACGTTGGAACTAGTCGACTGATACCATGGAGACAAGTTGACTATAATGTATTAGTGGACTATCACACATCGACAAGTCAACTATCATTTATAGCTGAACATAATCAGATCGAGTCAATTGATTAAAAACGGATTAAAAATCATTCTACAACGGCTATGAGCAGTTCACAACAGCTAGAAGAAGTTCTACAACGACTATAATCATATTGAAGCCTGCAAATAAATTGAGGGAACATCAAAGGATCGATTTTTGAAGTCCAAAAAGCAAAGCATATTGATCATAGTTCAAAATTATCATTTCATTGCTCTCAATTGCTCTTAGCACATTCAATTGTATTCAGCTGTACTGAGCTTTACTTCAATTTCTATCATTGTTATTGTGAGCTGAGTGATTAGAGAAGAATCACTTGTGAGGTAGGATTTGTGCCGAAAAACAGATCGGTTGTAAGGTGTAGCTTGAGCCGGAAGTCAAGTTGTATTGGAAGAGTTCACACTGAACTAAAAAGTGTGTAGTAAAGAGTTTTGCCAAAATCCTAAGTGGGAGCTTAGGTAGAGGACGTAGGTCTTAGTACCAAACCTCTATAAAAACTGTGTTTGCCTCTCTTCCCTTCTCTTTTACATTTTTACATTTCAAGTTGATTGTTTGTGTGTATTAACTCTTTTTTTTTGTAGAACTTTGCAAAAAAGTTTAAAAGATCTATTCATCCCCTCTTCTAGATCGTTTTCAATTGGTATCAGAGCAGAAAAATTCAGGGATGGCGCTGAGTTTGACACACAACAACCTAGTAGAAGAAGGTAACACAAATAATCACCCTACTCTTTTTAATGGTACTAACTATTCTTCTTGGAAAAATCCTATGAAATACTATATTATAAGCGAAGGAGTGGAGTATTGGAAGATCATCATCTTCGATCCACATGTTCCATTGAATGAAAATGGTGAGGTAAAGATGGAGCTGGTGTATGATGACAATGATTGGAAGCAAGCCTACATCAACACAAAAGCCATGAAGTTGATATATTGCGCTCTCACCGTAGAGGAGAGAAATCGAGTGAACTCATGCACTAGTGCTAAAGAAATGTGGGAGAGACTACGTATCACTCACGAAGGAACCAACCAAGTTCGAGAAACAAAGATCAACATGCTTCTCCATGACTATTAAATGTTTGTCATGAAGGAAGGTGAGTCTATTTCCACTATGCTTGATCGTTTTGAAGAAATTATCAATGGTTTAGGGAACCTTGGAAAGAACATGATGGATAGCGAGAAGGTGAAAAAGATTCTTCGTTCATTGCCAAAAGAATAGGACTCACAAGTCACAGCCATT
>JANIPN010564253.1:0-12081 GCA_027478595.1 Erythroxylum anguifugum
GAATGAACATACATGAGACTTCATGTATTAAGCACGAAAATTCTACAAAAATTCATATCCAAGTCTCAACTCAGCATGCAACAGACGGTATAAACTATTATCCATGCTAATCTAACCATAACGATGCATTCTCCAACTCGGAGTTATACAAAAATATAGCTAGACTACAAATGTCGGTGATTTACCCCTTTTGAAGGTCTCGAACTCAAACCCTTGCTACATCTTCAAGAGATGGACGCTTAGCCACTCATCCTATCGGAGAACTCCATTACCGCTGGAAACCCAATGCGACTCATGGCTCAGACGACGAACAGAAGGAAGTGGTATGTGACGAACAACTGAGGGAGAACTGGAGATGGTGGAAGAGGGCGTCGTCTGTCAGCTACCGGACTATCTGCAAAACAAAACAGAGAAAACCTATTAAAAAACGGAGAAGATGATGAAGTCGAGGGTGCGGCCGCTCTGTTTATCCTAAAATAGCAACTATTTATAGAGCTTATGCGCAGGCCGGGTCAGAACAGTAGAGAATTTGCCATTTTTAGGTCAGGTATTCGACATTCGTCACGACGAGGCAATTGATTCCTAATTCATCCATCGCGACGAATGGACGGTGTAGGCTCGTCCCGACGACTCTCACAACCTGTTGACTTCTGAATGGTTGACTCCTTAGTTCCTACAAAATAAAACAATTGCAGTATCAATTATCCTCATAAAAGTTATGCAAAATTTGATATCAAATGACGACAAAATACTGACAATTTGCAAATTATGAAAACTCAACATGTGGAACCAAATTAAGCACAAAATTCATGAATTAGGAGTCAACAAGTGCATAAATACTTAAGAAAGTGGGGCCAGTTTATAGTATAAACTTGGCTCAATCACATACCTCTGTCTCTTCCTAAGAATTTCAGAAAGAATCAGAAAATGGGAGATTTGTTGTTCTAGTATGCCTCTATCTCTTCCTAAGAATTTCAGAAAGAATCAGAACTCAGAAATGAGAAAGAATCAGAACTCAGAAACGAGAAAGAAACTCAGATTTTTTAAAGAAGCTAGACTTTTGAAAGAAATGAGAATTTTGAAAGAAACTAGAGTTTTGAAAGAAACTCAGAATTTTGAAAGAAGCTAGACTTTTGAAAGAAACGAGAATTTTGAAAGAAACTAGAGTTTTGAAAGAAACTCAGAATTTTGAAAGAAGCTAGACTTTTGAACGAAACGAGACTTTTGAACGAAACTAGAGTTTTGAAAGAAACTCAGAATTTTGAAAGAAGCTAGACTTTAGAAAGAAACGAGACTTTAGAAAGAAACTAGAGTTTTGAAAGAAACTTAAAATTTTGAAAGAACCAAGAATTTGGAAACCAGATTTATGTTTTCTTTGAACAACTCATTTTGAGCTTATTATTGATATTCATGTTATTGCCGCAATTGAGATTACTACCTAGTTATTCATAGATGCTATATTTTGTGCTCAGAATGTCATTGATCATTCTTGTGAAGCTAACCTTGTATTACCTAGCCTCACAAGCATGGTAGTATGTTTATATCTCACTGAGTCACATTGTAGACTCACACCTCACTATCACCATTTCAGGAGATTAGCAGATCAAACAAGAGAGAGAGAAATCCAAGTTTTTTGAGATTCGCTTGGATCAGTAGACAAGTAATGTTTTTGGCATGATGTTTAGTGTAGATGTTTATGAAGTGAATCACACGATAATACAATACTTAGTAATGATAGATACATGCACAAGAAGGGGGGTTGAATTGTGGTAAACTTTTTAAACCCCTTTTTTAAAAAATTCTTTCACTTAAAACAAAACTTGTTCGTTTCAAAAGAACTACTGTCACGTTTACAAAAAATTTTCTGAGACTTGAGTAAAACAGTAATATCGAAAATCACGATTAAGAAAGAAAGAGAGTTGAGAGATTTCGATACAGTAATTTTTATACTGGTTCACCCCAAATTGTGGGCTATGTCCAGTCCTCACATGACTTTCTGATATTTCACTATCTCTCAAAACTTTACAAGTATTCTTTTTCTCTTAGTCTCTTCAGGTCTCTATACAATCAGTATTCTTTTACACTTAGCCTCTTCAGGCTATCTGTATCACTTTTAAACTAAACAGTGTTTTGAGCTTGTTACAGAAAGTATCACTTTAGTTTTTTCACAGTAATCTCTCTCAAGAGTTTGTATATATGTCAGTGAGTAACCCCGCAGTCTTCAACTTCGACTTATATTTGTAGCCTTCGTCTTCAACTGCTTCTTGATAACTGCTTCTTAATTCTTTAAAGAAACGGTTATTTAGTTGAGTTCTGTAACTAACTCAGACTGATGCTTCCATCTGCTTTCTTTCATCTTTTTTCATTTCCGTCTGTTTTTCGCTTTCGTCTGCTTTTTGTTCGTTTGCTTTTTTACTTTCATCTGCTTTTCTCTTTCGTCTGCTTTTGCTTTCGTCTGCTTTTTGTTTATCTTCCGCCTGTTTTTCTCTTTCGTCTGCTTTTGCTTCATCTACTTTTTGCTTCCATCTGCTTTTGCTTTCGTCTACTTTTTATTCGTCTGCTTTTTGCTTCCGTCTGTTTTTCGCTTTCGTCTGCTTTTTGTTTATCTTCCGTCTACTTTTCATTCGTCTGCTTTTTGTTTGTCATCAAAATTTTTAATTGTAAAATCATTTTGACTTAACAATCTCCCCCTTTTTGATGATAAAAAATATATTTATTAGTAAGATTAAAAGCTTTACAGATTATCACCAAAAATACAAAGGTAAGAACTTCAGAACTAAAAACTTCAAGTTTCAAGTTTTCTTCAATCTTGTATTCTTGCTTTAATATTTTCTTTCTCCCTGTCCCTGTCTTTTCTTCTCTTCTTTTTCTTTTCACTTCTTCCCCTATTTTCTGTTTCTTTTGTCCTCTTCTCTTCTCCCCCTATTTGTTATTAATAAAAAATGATTATAACTGAAAATGCTGCATTAGCTTCTTCATCATCTTTCTAATCTTCTTCATGTCTTTGCGTAGTTGAACTACTTCTGCGTAAAGATCAGTTGATGCAGTTAGTTGATCATTTTCTTATGATTGTTCATCTTCAAAAGCAATTGTGGTATTGTATGCGTCTGAAGATGGAACACTAGCTTCAACGATCTGTAGGGTTGGAGGTTGAACAGGTCGGTAGGTTCAGGAAGATCTAAGTCATTAGGAATTGGTAGTCTTCGGTTTGGTCTTCCAAGCAAGGGTCCATTGACGTTATCTGCCATAATGGCCTTTGACGCAGAATTGCCTTTACGATGGCCTCAGTTATGCACGTCAAATCTCCAATTCTTATTATTTTGAACTTTCCCTTCATAAGTTTTGCCCCCACTAGAACAATATCATTTATCATCGATTGGCCACCACTTGTCCCTGGGTCTTCTTAAATGTGATGAGAAATAACCATTCCCGTCACCTTCTTCTCTACATACCCTGCTTCATAGCACGCTTCATCTATAAGACGCACTTCTTCTGCAATTTGATCTGCTGTTAGATCATTCATTACAGGTTCTGGGTATAACTTCATATTTCCCTTATCATCATTGCGCTCTATTGGACGCTTTGGTTGGATGTCAGGCACAACCTTTATCACAGTATTCACTGGGACCAAACTGAGTTCTTATGATTGTTCAGTTGGAACAGCAATAGGAATAACTTCCTCTTGACTAACTTCCTCAGTAGTAGGAATTGTCATCTTCTGAACAACTTTCTCCTTTAAAACAATAGTGGAAGTAGCCTTCTTTTGATTGACTATCTCCGCAAGAAGAGTACCTTTTGACTGACTAATTTTCTCCTATTTTACAACTTCAATCAGCCTTGGAGTCTTTTGGGATTGTTGCTTCTGCTTCTGCTTCTTAATCTCCAATTTCCTTTTTCTTCAAGCTCTTTAGCCTATTTGGATGAATCTTCTCGTAAAATCAAGACTAAAGATCTTGTAGCTTTGGGTGCTCGCAATTCAGAGTTTTCTACCTGATTCAACCCTTTAGATTGCTTTTCTTCTTGCTGTCGCACAGTTAGAACTGTAGGTGACCTTCTTATTTGTATTGGAATTTCACTCAAGAGTGTTTTCCCTTTTCTTTTTAGAGCACCTTCCTCTATAACTCTAACTCGACTGCTTTGTTTTTGAGAAATCACCTTTTCTTTCACACTTTCTTCTGATGATTTTCTCCTTCCAGGTATAGACACAATTTCACTGGATTGAGTTGTAGAACCTTTTATAGGAGATTTCTTCATTGTATGCTCCCCCCTGAGATCTTGCTTTACTCTGAGAATCTGTTTCTCCTTTCTTCAGATTCTTCAAGCCCATCTTCCCGATAGTTGATGAGTTAATAGAACTCTTTATATGATATACTGCTTTGCTTACTTTGTCTAGACGAATTCCAGAGTCTCTGAAAATTCTAGTGAGTAACATACCATAAGGATAACTGTTTATTTCCTTCATCGCCTTGACCATATACTGAAAACTCAGAAAAGGTAGGTCTACTGGTTGGCGATTCAGTAAATAGAACAGACACTGTTTGTCCAAAGTCGTCACCAAGTGCCTTGATCCAGCTCTAGGTAAAACGCAATTAAACAAAATTGCTTGTAAGACCCTAGCCTTTGGCACCAGATTTGAAGTCTTCCTTTCAGTTGGATCATTTTCTCCGTATAGCTGTCGATTGACTTCTTCTTCCTTCAACTTAAACTTTGTCATCCATCTCACTTTGCTTGTAAGCTTCTCTCCAGCAGATGGACATTCAATAGCTTTCTCAATCAACTCCATCGTTACAATGATAGATATTCTGTCTGCTGTAGAAACAATAGCATTATCTACTAGCTTCACATTCATCCAGAAATCGTGCACTTATTCTTGATATATGGGTTCTCAAATTGGAAAAAATTCCTCCATCCTGCTGCCACTATCTCTGGTTCAACATCCAAGTCATCTCTCCTTAAGGATTCAAAATTGACATATCTTTCGTAAACCATTGCTTACTCCATTTCTTCTTCTGTGGGTAAGAGTTGAATATGAAGGATTGTTCTTCTGAAATGGTCAGGACGGTTACAAAAATTTGAGAGGACTTGAAAGATGAAGAGTTTTGGATTGTGAGTACTCGAAAGATCAATGTTTAGGGCATATCAAGAGTGTTCTAGAATAGGTGTGGTTCTCAAGGTTATGACAGCTTTTCCCTCCAAAACAGCCTTGTGAAAGAAGTTACCAGCTGTAACTTACTGTTGCTAACGCCATTAACTTTCACTTATCAGACGGTTGATCGCTTAAAATCACCATGTTGAGGTTCCGTCTGATTTCCTTTAATCGTTCTTCACTTAAAGGTTTAGTGAAGATGTCTTCCCACTAAAACTTCGTTTCTATGAACTGAAGACTCGTGATCCTTCGTTGAACGTAGTCTCTTAAGAAGTGATGTCTGACTTCGATATGCCTCACTCTCGAATGTTGAATTGGATTCCTTGACAGACTGATGGCGCTGGTGTTGTCGTAATGTATTGGGATCTCCTTTTCTTGTATCGAATAGTCCTCCAGTTGATACTTGATCCACAATATTTCTGAACAGCAGCTTGCGGCAGACATATACTCGGCTTCGGCAGTTGATAGTGCGATTGAGGTTTATCTCTTGCTTGACCATGAAACTAGATTTGGTCCAAGAAAGTGACAGCCTTCACTCGTACTCTTTCTGTCAATCCTATCACCGGCATAGTCCGCATCACAGTATCCAGTCAACCTGAAATCTTTACCTTTCTCATACATTAAGCAAAGATCAGTAGTACCTGCGAGATATCTAATAATTCTTTTAACAACAATAAAATGACTCTCTAAGATCGACCTGAAACCTTGCACACAAGCTTACACTGAACAATATGTCAGGTTTACTTGCTGTAATATAAAGCAAAGAACCAATCATCCCTCTATACAGGGTTTGATCCACCTTCTTACTACTTTCGTCTTTCGACAACAAGTTTGAAGGATGCATCGGAGTTGACATAGGTTTCACCTTTTGCATTTCAAATTTGGACAACAATTATTTCACATATTTTTGTTGATGAATAAAGATCTTCTCTTTGGTTTGCTTAACTTGCAGCCCAAGAAAGAACTTTAACTCACGCATCATGCTCATTTCAAACTCATTCTTCATTAAATTCTCCAAACTCATGCACAACTTTTTCGAAGTAGCTCCAAAAATAATGTCATCAACATAAATTTGTATAAAAATAAAATCATTTTTCATGTTCTTCCTAAAGAGAGTTCTGTCTACTTGACCTCTACTAAAATTACTTTCTATGAGAAAAGTACATAGACAATCATACCAAGCTTTAGGAGCCTGCTTCAGTCCATACAAAGCCTTATGAAGTCTATAGACATGATCTGGATACTTAACTTCTTCAAAACCAGGAGGTTGATTAACATACACTTCTTCATCTATAAAACCATTCAGAAATGCACTTTTCACATCCATATGAAAAAGCTTTATTTCATGACAAACCGCATATGCAAGCAGTATCCTAATAGCTTCAAGTCTCGCTACTGGAGCATACGTCTCATTATAGTCTATTCCTTCTTGCTGATTGTAGCCTTGTGCTACTAATCTTGCCTTGTTCCGACTTACTCTTCCTGATTCGTCTAACTTATTTTTGAATACCCATCTAGTTCCTATGATGGATTTCTTCGAAGGTTTAGGGACCAAAGACCAAACTTTGTTTCTGGTAAATTGGTTCAACTAGCTAATATCCATGCTTCATCCTGAAGAGCTTCATCAATCTTCTTAGGTTATACTTCAGAAACAAATGCTACATTAGCTCCTCTTCTGAATTTGGACCTTGTTCGAACTCCTTCTGAGGTCTCTCCAATAATTAACTCTTCAGGATGAGAACTCTTGTATCTCCAATCTTTCTTCAACTCTAAAGTCTCCGAAATGTCTTTATTTTTGTTAGATAGGGTTTCTGATGATGAAGCTTCTTTAATATCACCTAAAGGCATTGTGGTGGTTTCATTGACTGAATCCTCCTCCTTACTGGGTTGGGAACTATCATCAAACTTGACATTAATAGTCTCCTCGACAGTCTTAGAAGTGAGGTTGTAAACCCTAAAAGCCTTTGATGACAAAGACTAGCCTAGAAATATTCTTGAAAATGTCTTTGAATCAAAATTATCCAAAACTTCCTTTGTATTCAGTATAGAACACTTGCAACTAAAAGGATGGAAATAGGATATGTTCTGTCTCCTTCCATTCCATAACTCATAAGGAGATTTCTTCATTAAGGGTCGCAGCAACACTCTATTCTGAATATAGCAGGCTGTATTAACAGCTTCTGTCCAAAAGTACTTAGGCAGAAGCTCTTAATACAGCCTGCTATATTCAGAAAGGAAGCATGATGAGTCTTGAATCATCCTATTCTTCCTTTCAACAACTCCATTCTGCTGTGGAGTCCTAGGAGCAGATAAGTTGTGGAAAATTCCATTCTCCTCACAGTATATTCTGAACTTCTCATTCTCGAACTCTTCGCCATGATCACTCCTTATACTGGCTATAGACATTCCTTTTTCATATTGTAATCTCTTGGAAAGGGTTCTAAAACACTTAAAAGACTCATCTTTGTATCACAAAAACAATATCCAACAAAATCTTGTAAAATCATCAACAACAACAAGTCCATACTTCTTTTCGCCAAGACTTATTGTCCTTGTAGGACCAAAAAGATCCATATGTAACAGCTCTAGAGGTCTAGACAATGTTACGACATTTTTGGAAGAAAACGATGTTTTAACTTATTTTCCTTTCTGACAACTCTCACAATGGAAATCTTTGTCAAAACTTATTTTTGGTAAACCTTTTACTAAATTATGCTTCAACAACTTTGAAATATGTTTAAAGCTGACATGACCTAGTTTTTTATGCCATATCAGTCTTTCTTCCTCAGTTGATAAAAAACATGAAATATTTTGTATTTGAAAATCTTCTAAATCGATTTTGTAAAGATTCTTTCGTCTTTTGGATGGGAAGAATATAGACCCGTCTTTGTTTCTAAATTCACAAAAATTTTGATTGAATGTGACTTCAAAACCAGAATCACACAATTGACTAATACTTATCAATTTGTGCTTTAGACCATCAACGAGCAGAACATTTTCAATGCATGCAAGGGAATCCCTTCCAATCTTACCGATTCCGATTATCTTGCCCTACTGGTTGTCTCCAAAAATTACCAATCCTCCCCTCTTATATTGAAGATCTAGGAACATAGACCTTCTTCCCGTCATGTGACGCGAGCAGTCACTGTCCAAATACCAATGGTGCTTGCTGCTTCTTCCAAGGAAGGATGTCTGCAGGAGATATTATTTTATTCTTAGGTACGCAAACTCTCTTAGGTCCTTTTAGGTTAATATAATACACAGAATGATAATAATGCGTTTGATGAGACTGCTGATGACTGAAAACTTTTCTTCTTTTTTTGAAAAACTGATTTTCCTTTTTGTTGAGACTTATTCCCAGTAAACCCCAATCCGGTTTTATCACTAGGATGTCTGCATTTCCTTAGCATATCGTTCATCTTTCTAGTACTTTCAGTAAAAGTAGCTAGGTTAGCTGAGAGACTGTTGATCCTTAGTTTCAACTGTTTGATTTCTTCATATCTATCTATGATTCTATTTTTCTTCATTTCCTCTATTAGTTTTTTTAAACTCATGTTTCACTCTCTATCTCTTGTATATGTTTCAGATTTTCCACATACTTTTTCTTTAACAGTTTGTACTATTTCAGAATAGCATGGGAATCCTCCAGTAATTCCGAGTATGCATCTTGCAAATCATTATAGTTCGAGGTTACCTCCTAATCACTTTCTGTTAGGCCTTGTCCTATTTTGCTTAAATTGATTTTTGATCATTTTGTGTTTGAATTTGTTTAATTGATTTATTATGATTGATTTATGGTTTGGAAAATTTTAGAACTTGTTTGATTAGAATTTTAATATGGAATTGAAGTGTTATGTGAGATTAGAATTTAATGTGGTATGTATGGTAAGTTGGAATTAATTGATGTGTATTAATTGAAGAAAGAGTTAGTTGGGTAGAAACTAAAAAGGGAAGAGTTAGTTAGGTTAGTTAAGAAGCAACTAAGGGCAAAGTTGGAAAAAGCCCTTAAGTGAAGGGCATTTTGGGTAGTTCAAAGGAAAGAATAAAAAGACAAATGTGAGAGAGGGAGAGGAGATTGTCGTGGCCCTTGGAGAAGAAGAGGAGAAATCGTGGAAGAGAAGAAGAGAGGAAGAAAAGAAGAAGAAAAAGGGAGGAAAAACCAAGGGAAAAAGAAGAGATCCAAGGTTCTAGGTAAGTTTTTCACTTTTCTTCTTGCTTTTGTGAAGAAATGAGTTAGGTTTGGTGTTGGAGAAAGTTTAGAGAGAGAAAGCTCAAGGTTGAAGATGATGAATAGTGATTTCTAGGGTTTTTGGGTTTTTCTTTTTCTAGGTTGAGTTCTCTAGCTTAGATGAAGTATGGGAATGTTAGATTGAAGGTTGAATGAGGTTAGCTCCATATTAGGGTTTTGAGATTTGGGAATTTCGAAATTTAAAGAGTGTTAATGGTGATTGTGTTGTGTTTAGGGAATCAAGGTTCTAACCAAGACCAAGAGGAAAGGAGCTAGTGCCTTTGGAATTTGCAAAGTTTTAAGGTGGGTAAACTATTTATAGTTTTTGTGCCAAGAGCAAATGCATGTTGTGTGAATTATGTGATTTGTGTATAAATTGTTGAAAATGATCATGTTGATATAATGCTTAGCATGATGAATAAGCACTAGAAATGTGATTGTATCATGCCATGTGATGTGCATGTTTGATATTCGATAAGATTGTACGCCATTAAGCGAAATTATGGCATTTTGCATTTGAATTGATTTTGTGCTTTGTTTGGGTAGGAGGGGAACGTTTTGAGTCATGTGCACAATGACGCCTTAAGCCTTATCCCGGTTGCCCGCTTGTGGCCCACGAGATCCGAATTGGACTCGTTTTGTTCACGATGTTAATTTTGATTTCATCGTTTTTTTCACGGAACCCTCGAGCCATTGATTTGTGCATTACATTGGATAAATTTGAGCATGCTTAACTTGAATTGTGTAAAACCAATGGTGATATTCAAATTTGTGAAAAGTTGCTTGTGTTGGAAATTCTGGATTTCTACGTTAATCATGGATGCTTATGAATATTTAAATTTCAAGTATCTATATATATGTATCGGTTGTTGTGTGGCTCAAAAGCCATTAGCTATAAATGGTTTAGCCACTGAGCTGTCAAGCTCAACCCATTAATTTTTCCCTCAAGTGAAGACCAGGAATTTCGGTAGTCCTTGCATGGCGTTTGGATCATTCGAGAGAGAGTAGCAGTGCATTTTGGGACATAGATAAATTTTTGGATAGCTTTAGATAGCATATTGAGCATGAGCATCAATTGTATTTTGGATTTGTGTAAGATTGATGAATTGTCAATATGTTTTGTAAAGCTACGTATGAATTCATTTTGAATTATAAATGAGATGGGGAATTCCTTTGTATGAAATGCAAATGCTCTTTGTATTACCCTTGATGAATGTATGAATTTCTTAGTATTGTTACCTTGCATGTATTAGTTTAGTTTGGGAAGTTGAGATTGTGGATTATTGTTAAATGGTTTGATCTTTGAGGAGAATATGTGGATTTAGAAGTATATGTGTTGTTTGGGTAGATTGTGGTTTGGGAGAAATTGATTTGGGGTCGGACAAGTAGTCCAGCTTGTGTCCGTTAGACGGACATTAGTGTCCGTTTAACGGACACATTCGGGTGAATTTAGGGGTGCCTGTTTTAGGCGTGTCCGTTTACCGGACACATTCGGGTAAGATTGGCTATTTGTCCAGAATCTGTCCCTTTAACGGACAGTCATGTCCGTTTAACGGACATGTTCTGAAATCGTGTCCGTCGAACGGACATCAGTGTCCGTTTAATGGACACATTCGGGAAAGTTAGTTTTTTTGTCCAGAGCGTGTCCGTTTAACAGACATGAGTATCCGTTTAACGGACACTCTCGGGTGAGATTGGGCATTTAGCCCATTCGATGTCCGTTTAACGGACATCCCTAAAATTTGTTATTTTTGTTGTTTTCGAATGTTTTCTTATAAATTTGATGTTTAGGGTTTGTTGGGATAACCCTATAAGGTTTCCGCTCGCGTCTTCGTTCTTCGATTTGGATCGTTGGGTCTCGGGAACGGGGTTCAACCATCGGGGTTGGGTTTCGGGAACGGGCCCCAGCACTTTCCTCTTCAGCTACCAAACATATGTTCGCATGTTATGATGTCTCGGAGTTCGTATCTGATTCAGATGAATCCAGATCCTCCCAATTTGTCATCATGCTTTTCTTGCTGTCTCTGCTCTTCTTTGGTTTTCTTTTCAATGTCGGACACTCGAACTTGTAATGTTCCGGCTTGTTTCACTCGTAGCATGTGATGGATGTTTTCTTGATCTTTCCATCATCTTTACCACTCTTTCTGAAGGTTGAGTTCCCTTTAGTCTTCTTCTTCCACATTCGTCTTATCTTCCTCGAGATGAAAGATAGCTCATCATCCTCTTCACTCGACTCAGGTTCTGTCTCGCTGGAATCATCATTCTTTGATTCTTCAATCTTCAAGGCTTTTGATGAATTCCTCTTTATCTTCTTTTGAGTCTTGTGATTCTTTTGTCCGGCTTTTAGTGCTATCGACTTGTCCCGTTTGGGCTTGTCTTAAGCATCAGGCTCAACTTTATGTATCTTTAGCTATCCAAGCAATTCATCAAGCTTCAACATGCTTAAATCCTTGGCCTCTTGTACAGCAGTCACCTTCGGTCTCCACCTCTTTGGTAGACTCCTTAGGATATTCCGAACATGATCTTGATTATCGTACGTTCTTCCGAGAGCTTTTAATCCATTAATGATTGTTTGAAATCTTCCAAACATTTGATCAATGGATTTTTCATCCTTCATCTTGAACAGCTCATACTGATGCACAAGAATGCTTATCTTGGATTCTTTCACTTGATTCGTACCTTCATGTGCAATAGATAACGTGTCCCA